>PNEN01000346.1:9642-72920 GCA_002933655.1 Cercospora berteroae | reverse complement strand
TACTACTACTACTACTACTACTACTACTACTACTACTACTACTACTACTACATACTCTACAAGGCACGCGCCTGTGGAGTCACTGTTCGCTGTTCGCGTGTGAAGTGGACGCCATGACTTATGTTTATTACATACTTGACTTGTTACGGTAGCTAGCTTGCGAGAATTGTGGAATTGCCTCGAATAGATTGATACGATATACAGAGAAGACGGATGAAACATGGCCGGTTTTGCCGTGGATGCAGAGAGTACCGTAGTTGGTAGCGGTACGGAAGCCGTTGATGATTTGCGTCATTTGGTGTGGATTCCGGCTACTCGTGAGAGGGGATGAGAATGAGAATGGGAATTGGAATTGTTGGGTTGGCGATTCCTCGCCAGCACCACCACCGACTTCTCACGAGCGGGAAAGAGGAGACGAGGGGATTCTGGTCATGACTTCGTCCTTGGGCATACACGCTTCGGATGCAGTGATTGTGGAAGCTTTCGCGCGTGGCGAGAGGAGGGAGAAAGAGATGTCTTCTGCATAGGGATAGAGATTCAGTTCTGGGCTGATCTTGTGCGCGGTATTTGTGGTTGTTGGTGTTATGCACAGTAGATCCCATCTCGGCGAACAGGTCAAAGGTACGTGTGGTGTTGCACTTGCATCTTGGTTAGGCATTCACGCAGATGCAAGCCATGTGGAATGTTTTCATGCAAGTCATGACTTGGACCAAGCAAAAGATTGAGCAAGACGAAGAGCTGCAAGTTCGCTTTCCACTTGCCTTATCTCCATCAGGCATGTACACATTTGATGTACATATCGTGCATGCATGTACCTCAGTATCGCCAACAACACCTCTTCATCTCAGGCTGCAAGACGAGATGATCTGATGGAATGAGTAATGCTCCAGAGCAGTCCAGCGAGCCTACTAGAACAACATTTACACTCTGCGAAACGAGCGGGTTAGGTTGGATTCGCGGCGAAAATCCAACCCAGCCTTGTGGTGGTCGCCGCACCATGCATGGCTTTTATGCAGGTACATGACACGTGCGACGCGGTCAATGTCATGTCCCAATTTTGGATCGTCACCCTTGTTGCCTTTCGTCTTGTTTGCGCAACTTTTTGTCTTTCTGGTGAGGGTGTCTGTGCTGTGGTTGAATCGTTTTTGGTGGAGTGGTGGAGCTTGTCTCGGGCGGTGCCTGTGCTCTGGCTGTAATCGCGCAATTCGTCTTGCGTGGCGGAGATGGGTCAGACTTGTTGACTGACACGCGTATGGGACTTTGCGATGCTATAGATCTTCCGGAGAAGCCTTCTTCGTGCATTGTGCACGAATAATGAGCCGAGGGATGTGTTCTGGAGGACTTCCTTATTCAATCCTTCGGGTCTATCTCTCGCTTTCGAGGGTCAAGCACGCCACCACCAGCACCGTGTCGGAATCTCACGTGTTGTTCATGAATCGCAGTCGGATCATCACAGCGGTGTCGCTTCTCGCCACTGTAGAGGCGTTCGTCTCGCGTTGCGCGTCGGTGCTGACTCAACTTGCATCGGCAATCGGCTTTGGGTATTCGTGCTGCTGTAGGAAACCAATCACATAATTTCTTGCAAATAAAACTATGATTTTGAGATGGTAAATGAAAGGATGACGCGGGCAGTCGTTCTCGAGATACGCCTCGACGCTTGCGCATTCGCGCATGAGTGCAGCATACTCTCAGTTGTGCTTTGGCTTGCATGCGCGCACAATTGCTACCGTGTACTGTACATTCCCTAAAGAGTAATGTCAGTCCTCTCAACGGTGACCGGCACACAGCTGTCAATGCAAGTCGGGCATGAAGTTCTATTCCTGACAAATCCCTCGACCACGGAGCCGGTGGCGAAGATCTGCTGCGAACTGGACCCCGTTGTTCCTCGTCATGCGCGGAAAGTGCATTATGCTGCTCTTCCTGAGGCCTGGTTGCTCCGAATGGTGCGGGAAAGCTGCCGTGAGAGAGTTACGTTGGTCGGCCAGTCAATTCTATTCGGAGGATCGTTCATCAGATAGGCTGGACGTCTCGATCTCGTGCCAGCGCTGACCAGGGCACTGACAGACTGCCTTGCTATGGCGCTGCAAGACTGCATCTGCTCGGCCGCCATCTCGCAGCTAGTGACACTACCAAATTGTCTAGTGGCTTCACAGTGACCTCGAATTGAAGGAGCATCACGTTGGTGGTATCTTGGACAACGCTTGTGCATTCGCAGGACTGTTCTTGCATATCGTCAGGCAGCAAGACTTCCATGCCTTCAAAGTTGAACAGCTGACCCGTCATGACTTGAAGCTGATGGCGAGATATCTCCACAGTACTCCGCTGACGTTCAGTCCAGCGCCGTCGTCAGGCCGCAAGGCGTTTGTGACCTCGAGATACATTTCTTGTCAGGGCGCTTGCAGCTGTCGGCACCTCTCATGAACCGACACAATCAATGCCAAATTTCGTGGTAAGGGCCTGTAATCCGATGGCATGAGTAATGTTCCTTTTGCAAGACTCATGTCCTTGAGGACGTTGTGATGCTCGTCTATTTTCGTCCTGTATCACACATGATTCCCAAAAGGGTTGCTGCTTTGGCGTTTGACCGTCGCTGTCTCGAGCTGACCGTTTGCTCAGTGCTTGACGAGACATTGTGATGTTCCGGATACGAAGAGAAGGGTACGCGTTTGGCAGTTCGTTGCCGCTGTCAAACGCGGTTGGGAAGGACGGAAAGCACAATTCCGCTGTGGGAAGCGGCAGGGCTAGCAGCAGGACCAGGGACCTCGCCTGGCTACCTTTGGTCGAGATTGTGCGAGTGTACCAGGTACGGAATGAAGAGAAGATCATCCCGGTGATGGTGGTGATGTGTTCCACAACGGGACATGTCGTCAAAGTTGGTCTGGAGTGCGAGTGTTGTGGCGGAAGGATGGTTGTGACAAGGATGCTGCGCTTGGCCAATCAAGGGTTCAGCCGCCGACCACAACGAACGTGTGGATTGTTTGCACGACACACATCACATGCACATCACTAAGTTACAACTCAAGCGCCCCAGACACCGGACGGGAAGCCGAGGTCGACATTCGCACAAGATCAGCATGCGTTCAAAGCCGCTGAACACAGCCACACGAAGACGTGAAAGCAATCACATCCTGTGAAAGAACGTTACCAATGACTGATTCTGCTGAGCTCTGGCTTTGCTCATGCATTGAGGCTACCAGTCTGAAGGGTGCCAAGTTCACTGTAGCAACTTTAAGTCGACATGTTCTGTTTGAGACTATCTCATACGCTTGCCAGAACCCTCGAAGAAGTTGCTAGAAATTCCTTCCTCGCAACATGGAGGAAAGGCCGCGAACACCTGATTTCACGTCTGATAGCCTTGAGCTACATCTCTCAGGAACACCCGCTATTGCTGGCTAGGTTCTGGCTCTGGGCTCAAGACCTCTCTGTGCTGACTACTGGTCAAAATCAGTAGATCAACCTCAGCTATGCTTCGAAAGCCTTAGCCCATTGAGTAAGGTGATGCGGTATCGGGAAGAAGAAGCCCCGAAGCACTAGGAGGAGTTAGTCGTATCGCAGGTAATGTGCCCTCGTCCGTCGTGCACGCACGCGGAATTCTTGAGGGCCCAGTCCCGCGAAGAACCTGGAGACCACGTGAAAAGAACACTGTGAGCTCTCGAAGTAGCCGCGATTGTAATGCAAGGAGAGCGAATCTTCCGTCGAAGCTGATGGGGCCCTCCAGGGATCGCGAGAAAAGTTCGAAGCCTTCCGGTACCATCACTCTTCAAACGAGAGCCTGTGCTCAGGCTTTCACATGCACCTACACATGAAGAACGCTGAGCTACTGCGCCTTTTCTAGCTCAGCGTCAAATCAGACAACGATGACAAAACAACCCGACTGGACGCTGGGGCTCGCGGCGAAGGTACCATCTTCTCTGTTCCTCCACTCGAAAATATTCTGCTGACTTGCATCCAGGTGCGCCGCTACCAACTTCGACACCATCGCAAAGCTGGTCAAGCTCTTCGCGGGATCTTGCTGGACGGCCTTCGTCATTCAGTTCTCTTGACGACAGAGCTACTCGAGCTCATCCTCGTGCACCTGCCGAATGCTGATCTTGATCAGTTGCGTAAAGTCTGCCGCAAATGGAATGCAACAATTCTCAGCTCGCCAGCGATCCAATCGAAATTATTCCTGAGAATCAGCGAGCCTCTTGATAGGTTTTGGTGAGTATTCTGGCAAGGGATGAATCAAGACTCGAGGCTCAAGAATTGTGTGCAGGTCTATCACCTCAGCTCGTCCCGGGCTGCCGTCGCAACCCACGGAGGGTTTCAGACGTCTTCCTGACAGCGCTTCAACCATGACACATCAAGCGGGGCTTGTCACCTCACGAGCATCAACGAACAGAGCGGACGGAGTCAGATTAGTGGTACTGCGTCCCGTCCACCTCAACCCCTTATTTCGCCCGACTGTGGTATCAGACGGGGATTTCGCCGCCAGCTTCGCCCAACCCGTTTATTTGAACCTCGACAGCGTCGCTACTATGCTTTCAGGACACTGGACAACTCCAAAAAGGCTAAAAAGCTTCATCACAGACCCACCCTGCCACCACGCGATCATATCTTGCCAGTGGAGGGGAATAAAAAAATTGCCAAACAAGGCGGGGGAAAAGAGAGCATGGGGCGTATTCAGCACTACTATTCGCAGCAGAACCGGCTTGACTGTGAGAGACATTCTTCGTGAATACTTTGACAACCCTTGCGCGCAGATTGTGGCGCGCCCGTACCTTGTGTCTTTCACTGGATTATGGACGTTTCCGTCGCTTGTGAAATACTTGAAGAGGCTGGGATATAAGGGTGATGATGAGTTCTGTCTCAGATCGTTTAAGCTGACTTTACTGGGCGTCTTGGTCCCGACTGAAGAGCAGTGGCGGACTGTGCAGTAAATTGGAGCTGAAGCTCTTTTCTTGGATGCGAAGTAGCAAGGCAGAACAGCATGGGGGGAGGACCAGTCAGGATTCATGAGCTTCTGAGGATAGTCAAATGCTACGAAAGCAGATAGCATCTTTGCAGAGAGGGCGTGTCACATGTCCTCTCAATTCCTCACAGACTCAAAATAATACCTCTGTGAAAATTTCTCTGTTCAGATATACGTTCTGCTTCTATTCCTTCTCTCCTTCTGTTCTCATGAAGTGTCTTTCTACAACAAACAGTAACGATAGTGTACCATGCTAAAAACCAAACAGCAAAAGACCAAACCTGCAAATAGGGTATCATGCGCGCTCGCCCGCTATGTTCCATACCATATCCATGCCCAGGTCAAACACAAGAACACCAAAACAGGAAAAGCATCAACATGAACATCGTTTCAGTCTCATGAATCCTCCACCACCCGTCTCAGGAGCCTTGGTCAATATTTAAACCAGATCATCACCCCTTTCTTCCTCTCCTCGTTCCTCCCCATCGTCCACATCCACCAACCTCGCCTGCGTGGTACTTTCCCTCGCTGGCTTATCGCCAATCCACACCCCATGCAGCGGCGCTACAAGACTAGGATTGATGAAAGGCAGGTTCCTTTCCGTCTTCGAACCTTCTTCCTCAGTTCTCACAGCCAGCGTCATTGAGCCTTCTACCGCAGCCGCAGCATTCGGATCTCGTCCAGCCCAGATACTCGTCTCGGGAGCCAGATTCGTACTGTTCAGACTGGCAGCGTATCGCGGTGTGCTGTGCTGGCTGGCTTCCTGTGGCTGGTGATCGGTGTAGTGATCATAGTGTTCGTTTCGCTTGACAGCCGACAAGGCGATGTATCTCATCAGTGGTTGATAAGTCTTGCCATACATGATCATGACCCAGACTGTGGTGACCAGCAGCGGGACCATCATGACACTTCGCGCAATGGCACCCTTGAGAATGAGTTGTCCGGCAGTTGTGAGTTGGAAGAGGATCATGCCGACGAAGATCCGCTCGCAGATCATAGTCCATGCGCGACCGGAGGTCTGTTGGCGATGATCCATGGCGTAAAGGAGTTGGTACTTGTAACAGTAGTGTCCCAGGGCGAAGTATAGGAAGCCGGCGAGGAGAACTTGCCAGGAGGAGCGTAGGACCGAGTAGACCATGCAGATGATGAAAATCAGCATCGCATTTGGTAGGTAGAAGCCGTAGCTGAAGACCGGAGGCTGCACCAGTTCGGCATAGTCTCGAGGCGTCTTCGCACCAATCAGCATGATTGGGTATAGCGAGACGCTGCCAATCTCCAACATGCGAAATGGAAAGAGACCGACACCTTGTAGGATGATGAAGTTGACGTAGAAGTTCAGCAGTCTTCCCAACGAGTACGCCATGGTCCAAGCCACTTTCTGGATGTCCCTGATCGCGTCCCCGAACTTCGCAAAAACTTCATAGAACTTGGAGGCTGTGCCGAGGACTGTAAACACAATGAAGAAGTTGAAGAAGGTGAAGAAGAAGTTCTTCGAGATGATTGAGAGCTCGATGTCGCCTTTTGAGATCTGGCCCTGACACCAGGAGAGGTAGTAGTAGAGGTATGGAACCAAGACCATCAGGAGAGATGCAATAGCGGTGGGTAATTGCGTATTGACGAGCGATCGGATGTACTTGTGATCCTTGAGGATATCTGCCAGCCCGGGTACCACTTTGCCAATTGTTTCCACGTTCAGCAGACCAGCGATTGGGATGAACAGCACCGACCAGAATATCGTTAGAAACACAATGATCGTCGTGACCGTCCAATTGCGAATGATACGTCTTCTTTTCGAAATATAAGTATTCTCCCAGATCACGTCAACTGGCTCTGGACTCTGTTTAGCGATAAACTGCAGAGGTGACGGGTCGAGAACCGCTTGGATTGCCATTTGGCAAGATGCCACCGAATCCATCGTAACGAATGCCAAAGGCGTCGTGGGGAACTCCTTCTTGCGCAGCTCCATCACATGCTCGTCAGCCTCTCGCAGCCGTTCTGTGTAGTAGTCTATCGCATCGACTTGTGTTCTCTGAAACCAGAATCGTCCGTATCGAATTGTCGTTTTCGGCCTGGGTTTCGAATATGGTCTCGCAGAGTCATCACTCCTTCCGATCAGATTTCCGTTCTCGTTCGCATCGTCACCAGCATCGGCATCAATCAGCGGCTCCGCCGGACTCGGCTGCGCAATCGGTAACGTCTCCAGATTTCTCTCAATCCTTCGGTATCCCAAATGAATCGTCCACGCTTCTTCCAGTTTCCTCAGCAAATCCTGCCTTTTGGCCATGGCCTTGTCCAGATCCCTCCAATTCCTACACAGCACCACCCTCTCCACGTGTCCGATTTCGAGACTTTCAAGAAATTCTTTGATTCGCCCCTCATCCTGTAGGTCCTTCGGTATTCCCGAAAGCCGAATTGTCCTATCCGTAACTGTCGTTTGCGTACCCAGGAACTCCTGCCTGACTTCGATCACTTTTCGCGTCGTCGATATAACCAAATATATTAGAATCCCCGAGAACAGGTACGCGAAAACAATGTACATCCAGAGGTAATCTGACTCCAGATTTTCCGGAAAGAATGGGACTGTCCAATTTCCTCCTCCTGTGCCATTCCCTTCGAATAATCTCACACTCCTCT
The DNA here is from genome assembly GCA_002933655.1 of Cercospora berteroae. Lineage (NCBI taxonomy): Eukaryota > Fungi > Ascomycota > Dothideomycetes > Mycosphaerellales > Mycosphaerellaceae > Cercospora > Cercospora berteroae. The sequence goes on along the minus strand of PNEN01000346.1, from coordinate 65,335 downwards.
TCAACCCCTGCCTGATCCAGAGGTCCGTATCATTATGATGTGTCCCATTCTTCCCAAAATCGTCATCATCATCGTCGTCCGGATAAGCGTCATGCACAGGCTTGATGACCACCAACGAGAACCCCAGCGTCACAATCAAAAACTTCATCGCCATTTTGAAGAATGTCAAGAATACATATGCATCCAATCCCGCGCTGGCAAGAACCTGCTGCTCACTGATCCTCCATAATGGCAGAATCCACCCGAACATCGTATCCGGCAGCTCCGGTAATGTTGCGATCCCAGCATGCTTCGAGGTCCGCTTTCTTGCCGCGTAGAGGTTTTTCCAGCGAGGTCGGAGAAAGCAGAAAGCAAAAAAGGCGGTCGTGCCGAGGAGGAGGGAGAGGACAATTTGGATCGTTGTGTCGCGTGGATTGGTGGCGCCCATGAGGTTTTCCCACTCGGAGCGGTCATCGCGGGTGTGGTTGTGGTGATTATTGTCATCGGGTTCTTTCATGTTGGTTTCGAAGAGGAGAAGGGAGGACATGGTGAGGGTGATGGGGCATGTCCTGGAAGAGAGAGCGGTGATGCGTCGTCGAAGCTGGTGTGGTGGGGAACGTGTAGGAGGTGGGTGTGAAGGTGTTCTGGCAGCATGCAAGTCGTCGATCGGCGAATCCAAGCTGCGGACGATGATGTCGCGTCATGCTCTCGAGGATCGGCCCGACAGTTCTTCCGTTCGTTATGCATCAGCTTCACAATGACTTTCCCACGGTCATGTTCGCATTTTGCGCATTTGGTGAGGGACGTACACGAGATTGCGAATCGCAACGCACGGTGCTTATCGAGCATGATGATACGTGCATTGTGCGCTGCTCACCTCAGTCAATGCGGTCACGCCACCCTGCGGTTATATGCGCGGCGGAGGCGTAATGCGTTTTATCTTTGCCGAAGTAAGTTTCCGAGCGAATCGCTTGCACTTTCACCCGCTGGAAGCGCTTGGTGGACTGCGGATATCAGGTTCGCATGTGTGGAATCGTTCGTCAGACGCAAGCGACAGTTGCTCTTGGTGATCAAATCCCATGAAATCGATAGAGATGCTGGGCAACATAGCAGCCATCGTGCGGCGGCAAATGCTGAGACGTTTCACAACACAACTGCTAACATGCAAACATCACGCTTCTATAAGCGGCGACGGTGCTAATACGGTGGGCATCCAAGCTCACATTCAGCATGTCGTAGCCAGTCGCTTCACGCAACTCGCGGCGCCAAGGAGTCGCGTGCGTCGCAAGGGTATGCGCTTGACATCCATCCTCGAGGCGCCGCGAGTTGTGAATCAGGTACTGAACATGCCAGATAGCCGAATAATCTTCACTTCGATCTCACTGGCCCATTCTGTAACACCATCACCACATCTTCCGGCCGTCCCTTGATAAGTCGCCTGCCTGACTCTTTCGATGCGAACAAATTCTCTCCCAATATAAAGTTGCAGGTTTTGCATGCTGTATGCGTCACCTCGACCCCTTTACGACCAAGCTGATTACTGAGCGTAGGAACTCAACATGGCGATTACTTTTGCAGACGTGCTCCGCCGCCAGGAGTCCGAGAAGATCATTGTGCCTATGAACGAGGTAGAAATTGCTCACTGGCAGCCGCAGACACCGGTCAAATATCTCGCGACTGGTGGTCTGAATGGCTGCACAGGAGTAGCAATCATCTCTCTCCAAGCTGGGATTCTTGCCCATATTGCGCCACTACCGCCAGGGTCAACGCAACGAACACTTGATCGAAATCCAAATGCCTCGGTGGACAATGCGCGTGCCTTGCTGCAAGACATTGCCAATCTCTATCGAGCCAACCAAGGCAAGTTTGTTGCTAGTCAGACATACGTTGTAGCCGGGATCTTCAACAACAGCCCTGCCATGCCGGACGTGATACGGATGATACGCCAGCTCTTTGCCAGCCTTCAGCTTCCTGTGATATGGAAGAGCTATCCAGTGGTCTCCGAAGGCCCACGCCCCGAAGGTTACTCAAGTACTGTAGTACACGCTGAACGCCCAGGAATCATGCCTGCCGTGTATATCAACAGCCAACGAGTCAACTAGACCATCTCTTGATGCACGCGGGGCTGTTGGGCGTTCCGGAAATCCGATTTTGAGGAGGACGCTACGTGGCCTCCTGATATAGAGAATATATTCCTGTACCAGTTTTCCAACTCCTTCGGAATTATTCAGAGCACCATCGTATGCCTTGCAGTACGAATTATTTGCACGTCTCTGTAGCTCTTCCTGTCCCGCACAGCGCAGCCTCCACAGTCCTGCTCTTTTGTAGATGATCGTCCGACAGGCTTGTTTGATCTAAAATGTGCGACGACCGTTTTCGCAATTCGTGCCGATCAATCGTAAAGTAGACGTGTACGGCTTCCCCCGAGGCGCTATGTCGAGTTCTCCGTAGAGCGCACTCTCATTCTGGTTCTGTATCCGTCTCCATGTTCATGCCATCATCTCTTTGCTCGTGTCCTAGCGCTTTGTTGAGTGTGCATACTCTCCACTGCTGCATCACTTCCGACCGAAAGAGCAAGCAAATCTACTCGTAGACGCTTGCACGGGTACACAAACATCTGCAGGGACTCATGGGGATCCGATCAGTGGCCCGGCTCGACTGTTCTCCACGACGTAGTCTATGTGGCGGTTACTCCGGACCGTCTGCATCGACTCTGCGGTCGCTAGAGTTGTTGATGCTGTTTTGTTGTCGCCATGCATGATGTGCTTCGCTCTTGCAACCTCTACTATTTGCGCTATCGTCTCCTTCTCTCAGGTGTGGATAAGGGCGAATTGAGTGAAAGCATCATCGCATGTCGAAGCTCGACTTCACTGAGCAAGACGTGGAGGGGCGGGGCGGGAGGGACTTCGGATTTGGCAATGGAATTGGCCGCATTGCTTCTGGCGCTGGAAAATATAAGTCGCAGAAAAAACAGGAGATGTTCGAGATAGAACTGAGAACGAAACTCAGCAAGAAAGGTGGAGCTGCTTCCCTAGTTAGCCTGCTTGGCGCCCCAGGACCCCACATCATTGCACGTGGGGCTGGCGCTTCAGCATTCTCCTCCCGTTCTGTCGTGTAGTCCTGTTCGACTTAACAACAACACCTCACCAGTATGGACCACGATTTACCTCAATTCGAACCGGTCGAACTCCCGCCATTTATTAGCGACGCACAAGTGCTGCGCGACCGGCAGCATCGACCTGAGAGCACCGAGATTGCACAAGCTGAAGCACTTTGCTATGCCGGAGATATTGGCGCCGCAACAGCGACCATCACCCGACTACTCCATACGGGCACGCACGCTCAAGATCTCCAATTCTGTCTCTTGGGCGCTATTCTCTCTGAAAGCCAGGACCTGATGCGAATGCTTTTAGATGCTGGGGTACCTGCCAGCTTGGTTAACGTCAAATCGGCCATCAGACAAAAATCATTATCGGCACTTTCGCTATTTCTACAGCATGGCTGGAACATAAATGAGCAGGAGGAATGGTGCGCTCCTCCCCTTCTATCGTGAGTTGACCGATCGACATAGGTCACTTGAGTTGTTGACGTAGTGGACAGATATGCGGTCGCTATAGACCCTGACCAAGCTTTGATATCGTGGTTCCTGAGCAATGGTGCTAATCCGAACGCAAGGTGTGAGCTGGACATCACACCTCTTTCTACCGCTGTAGAACTTGCACCCTTGCCAATCATCAAACAGCTCTTCGCGCACTGCCCTTCGAGCACTTTGTTTCAAGGACAACTACTCCACTGTGCAGCACGCCGGCCTTTCGACGATGCTGAAGATGTTTTGCGGCTTGTGCTTACACGCTGTCGGCCTGATCTTAACAAAGTGCTGTACGAAGACGATGTTTTCTCGTATGAAGTACGGAAAGTTGTTGGCCTAGGAACCGCCCTCCACGAGGCAGCAAGGACTGGACGACCGAGCGTTGTCCAAATGCTGATCTCAAAAGGCGCTGATGTCTCCATCCGCGACTCCCGCGGAAACACGGCGCTTGAGGTGGCGGAAAACAACGACAATCACGCTGCTGTGGCGCTGCTTCGATGCGCTGAGAAGAGTTCCTCAGCAAAGATGTGATATCAAGGCCGACTAGGAACATTATGGAAACGGAAAGTCCTTGGTCTCAACACTCGAACCGCGATCCTACATGGCCGAAAGTTGGCCCAGTAAGATGGGGGTGGTACAATCAGCATTCGTTCGAACGTTCATTACAGGCGTGCAGTCAGACCTTACGATGGAAGACCTCATGTCAGACTTTTTGTGCATTTTCACTGCGTGGTTCCGTAAATGACCTACGTGCTCGAGCTCGGGATGCTGTTTCACAGAGAGGCGAAAAAGCGGCGGGTCGAACCACGCTCGATCTACCAGGGTTCGCCGAGCAACTCGCCCATACACGGCCTCGAGGCGCCGCGGTAGCTCGTACTCTGGCCGGGAGAGAACAGGGAGGGACGGCGATCTTGGTCCTTCCCATTACGGTGCGACTTCGAATGTCGGAACAACAGGTCCCGCGTTAGCGGAGAACTCCCTAACTGTAGAAACTGTTCTGGACGGGAGGGACTTGGTTCCGAACAAGCGAAGTCTCGATTGGCATTGCTTTTCGACATCTCTCTACAATCCGAACTCGGGCATCGAAGAAGCACTATCCTCTGTGGAAAAGAGCGGTAGGCCTTGCATACGTAGACACTCGTTGAGAGGGATCAACGAAATTTCATCGTAGTCGCATGCATTATGCTCTATGCTTCGCGACCGATCGCTTTCTTCTCTATCCTAACTATACAGTACTCCCATTGGACGCTCTGCTGTCGATGCCATTCGAATGATCGTTCTCTCGTAAAGTCATGCTCACTTCTTTGTGCCGAAACCAAGGAATTTCTTCATCTTATCCTCGATGTTACCCTTGTTCGCACCTCCTTCCCTCTTCTCTGGCTGCTTCATGGCCGCCTTGTGGTCTTCTTCGCCTTGCTTCTGCTGTGTCACAACGTTCACCTTCAGCTCCTGGGCCTGACTTCGATACTCTTCCTTCAAGCTTGGACCTTGTCTGGCTTTCTGAGATGCCTCCTTGGACCAGACCAATGTCACAAGCACCTTGCCTCGGAATCCAAAATCACGCACGAGCTTCTTGTCGCTGTTGTTTGGCAAGGTCATCATTTGGTTCTTGTCGCCATAGAACTTCAGCTCAAATGGTTCAGGGGCTTGTGCAAGAGTGTCTTGCACCTTGGCGTACAGGTCGGACGCGGTCTCTGTACTCAAGATTGTCGTTTCGATGATGCTCTGGTCGGGATATTTGACACGAACGATCACGCGTTGTATGCGTTCAAGCTCTGCTCTTTTCACAGCCTCCTGCTCTTCAATCTCCTTGTCTGAAAGAAGTCGCTTGTTCTGGCCATGTTTCTGAAGTGCGGCTTGCAAAGCTTTCGCCTGCTCTATACTTGGCTCAAAGCTTGAAGGATCGTCTTCTTGAAGTGCAGCAGCGGGTGTAGTTGATGACGAAGGAAGATACACTGCCATGCCGTTGACGAGATTGGGCTTCGTCGAAGCAGAATCTTCCGGGGCGGCTGCAGATGCATCAGCAGGCGGCTGAGCTGTAGATCCGGTAGGTTCTGTTATTGATGAAGAAGCTATCACATCATCTTCGACTCGCTGTGCGATGGGGGCGTCCTCCATAGGAACATCCGGTGGCTCAGCTGGGTCTGGGCCAGCATTCCCTCCCAATGGTACATCGGGCGTCGATGTTGTGGCATCGGGTACACTTATTGTATCGTTCATCGGAGCAGCGTGTGCTCCCTCAACAGGCTTGGTTGCGGAGGGAGGAGCTTCAGCCTCACTGAAGTACTGTTCGATCTCATTCATCGCCTGCTCCAGAGGCTTCCCGCTGTTCTTGTAGGTCAAACGAATAAGCACGCTGCCACTAATGCCCAATTGTGTCAAGGTCTTCTGGAGATCGGCAAACGTCTCAAGTGATCTGCCCATCACATTGAGACATGGTTGTTCGTATTCCAGCCTGCCAGAACCAGATCCGACGTTCGATGGTGTAGCTCGTTGTGTGATATTAAACTTCTGTGTCACAGCGCCTCCCGCAACAGCATCCTCGAACTTTCGCAACACCAGCCAAAGACTGGTTGTGCTCGGGAATTTGTCCTGCAATCGTTTCCCGCCTTCACTCTCTGGAAGCTGCAGAGCGACGTTCACCACGCTCGCGGAGCGACTCCCTTGCACGAGCTGAAGCTTTGCACCTGATGCGAGTCCTGATAATCGAAAAGGCTGTGACAAATCCAGCGTCTTCTTGCCATCTTGAGTCTTCAGAACCCACGACTCAGGATTCAGCTTCTTCTTCTTGCATGCCTCTTCCAGCACTTCGCGCAAATATGTCCCGGGTGTGACCTTGATCTGTGTTCTCTGAAATGTGGAGTCCACCACATAGACGCTGGCCGACATGTCGAGCGTCTGTTCTAGCGCTCTTCAGCGCGAGCCAGCAGTTCGCGAAGTTCGTCCCCGTCAAAGCGATCCGCGCGAGGAAAGAAGACGACTCCGTCGAGTTCTAAAAGGTGGCGGATATGCAGGTGCCACAGCGCGAAGAGGGGACCAGCGAGACGAGGCTCGTCCAACAGTATCCGTAATACAGCCAGAGAAGCCTTCTGCCTCGAAATGCGCAGCACCAGCAGGAACGTGTACTAGACGGCGGCGGCGAAGTTGGCGCGTCGGTGATCGCGGTCTTCTTCGCGCAGCTGTCGGCGAGCTTCGCGGGCGGTCTCGTAGAGATAGGAGCAGAACTTCTTGCCTTTGCTCCAGACTATGGGAGCCACGAACAGATAGCTCAAGGCGCAGACGACCAGGCGTTCGGACTTGGTGAGTTGCAGGCCGCTGAGTCGAGGGTGGTCGAGGGACATGCTCACCGCGCGGCGAAGCTGGGCATTAGATGGAAGAATTGTTTGTGTATGTGTCAGCAGATGTTTCTGCGTGATTCTGCTGGATGGCGGCGCGAGAGAGTTGACGTGACGAACGGGGTGTTGCCTGCCCTCGACGCAACCTGCCCCACCAGACACCGGCTGCAGTGACACTTTCTCAACTTCGACATCAACACTCCACCGACAACACCCCTCCTCTTCCTTCTCACCACCGCCACGATGGGCTCCACAATCGTCGACATCTCCTCTCCGCAACACTTCTCCCAAGTCCTCTCCTCCTCGCGCATCGTCGTCACCGACTTCTGGGCCACATGGTGCGGACCATGTAAAGTAATCGCCCCCGCCTACGATGCGCTCGCCAGCCAACTCAGCAGACCTGGCTCTATCACCTTCACGAAAGTCGACACCGATGCGCAGAAAGAAATAGCCCAGACGTACAACATTTCCGCCATGCCTACCTTCCTCATCTTCAAAGCCGGTCGCGAGGTCAAGAGAATCAGAGGGGCCGATCCCAAGGGCCTTAACGAGGCTATCAAGCAGATCGCTCTCGAAGCGCAACAGAGTGATGCTGGCGGAGGTGGCAGCTCCAGCGCAGGACCGAGTGGGACAGGTGGACCTCAATGGCTCGCTGTGCCAGGACCAAAGGGATACCACGAGATCAGTGACGAGGTCGAGATCAAGGGCCTCGATTTCTTGAACGTAGACGGAGAGTCAGGCGAGCGGAGGGTGATCTTCGATCCTTCACAGCCTAGCGGTTTGGGCAAGGGCAAATCAGCAGAAAGCGGCAAGAAAGACTGGATCGAATCGGACACAGACGAGCAATTGATGCTCTTCATTCCATTCCAAGGAACGCTGAAGCTGCACAGCCTACAAATCACATCATTACCTGGTGAAGAGACGACGCGACCACGGACATTACACCTATACTCGAATCGCAGCCATGTCCTAGGGTTCGATGAAGCGGAGGACACGCCTGCAACTCAGACCGTCGAGATCAAGGAGCGCGATTGGGACGAGGAGACGCATACGGCGAAGGTGGAGCTACGGTTCGTCAAGTTCCAGAACATCAGCTCGGTTACAATCTTCGTCGCAGACGGGCAGGGCGATGAGGAGAAGACACGGATCGATCGTGTGCGTCTGTTCGGAGAGTCCGGCGAGAAGAGAGCGATGGGGAAGTTGGAGAAGATTGGTGATGAGCAGGGGGAGTAGTTGTGTGCACACGCTGTGCACGCATTGAGGAGTTGAAAAAGGATAGAGGAAACGCTGAATGCATGAGTACCACTATGATCACGAGATAGATGAAATCGGTATGAAACAAAAGTGATGCGTGATCGCGAGCTGAGCGAAACACCAAGGCTTCTCCAACCATATTGAATTCTGCCGACCAATTCATTCACTGATCAATCGCAGCGACTCAAGCTCACTTTAAGACAATCGACATCCTGTCCTCGCCCGAATCGCTCTAAGTTGGAAAGCCCTGCTGGAACTACATATACAAGCAGTCGTCGCCAAAGCTCAACGATCGTCTTGTCACCACATTGGCCAAGTCAGTAAGTCGTCAGGACAACCTGGTGCTTGATGTCGATCCAGCTTGCAAGCTCGCACTGCATGTCTGCTATGGCATGCGTTGAGCCATCTTCGCTGGTATATCATGGAGTGCAAGGCGCTTGTTGTTTTGCCTCTTTCATGCCGACTTCGGACACTTCTTCTGAGCGAATGAAAGAGAGGAGGTTGCACCTTCCCCTGTGATCTTTTGCTTTTGACTCGACCCTCGATTTTGCGTGCTCTGCGTTGGATTATCCAAGCTCGCTGTTGAAACAGAGCGGAACGGCTTGAGGAGCCTTCATTTACAACTAGACAATCGGCACAAATCAACGATTGTCTTGTACCTCGTTAGTCGAGTCAATAAGTCGTTGGCTCTTTGGCTGATGCTTGCCACAAACTCCAGCGTATGACCCTGGACGATGTCTGGAGACATGGCATTGTATGATGTCGTTGTCGGTATGGAGAGTTGAGCGCGGTACAAGGCGATTGTTTTTTGCCCCTTTTGCGTTTATTTTTGATTTTTGGATGGATGCCGATGAAACATTGTATCTCTCATGTGGTCTCGCGATACATGATCTTTCTTGCCATTGGCATGGCACTGGAACGTGTCATAAGGATCGTTATCGACTGAAACGGCTTCGTGAGCTCGTATATGCAAGCAAGGACTCACACACCTCAACGATCGTCTTGAACCTCATTAGTCAAGCCAGTAAGTCGTTGTCTCTTTGGTCAATGCTTGATGCAGATATTCAGCCCTCGAGCTCCCTCTAATGTCATATACAATGGCATGAACTGGGATATTTGAGTGGATGTAGCTATAGGAAGTACAAGGCGGTTGTTTTTAGCCCTCCAATCCTCGACTTCTTTTTCTTTTCCCCTGAAAGCCCTTTCCCGGACGGGAAGATTCTACACGTTCTATCTGTGTCTTGCTCCATCGTTTCCAGTGCCACAGCTGGCTAAGCCTACATATACAAGTGAAGAACCCAAGGACTCAACGATTACCTTGCACTTCGTTGGTCAAGTTAGTAAGTCGTCAGCTGTCAGCCTACTCCTGACGCTTGGTGTTAGTCTGGCTTCGGGATCCTCTTCGATGTCTAGTTTCGGGCATTGAGAGAGACGTTGGTGCCGATAGTATTCGAACATAGTGCAAGGCTCTTGTTTTGCTCCTTTTGCGTGGAGTCCGTGGACCCTTTGCGTAGCTACAGATTCATGCCATGCTATGCCATTAATTGCCATAGCTGGCTGATGAAAGACATACAAACAATGGCTAGCATTAAAGAACGATCGTCTTATGCTCTTCGTGGAGCTAGTAAGTCGTGAGCTCCGTGGTCGATGCTTGCCTTTTCATCCCAGCCTATCGTTTTGCAAGGTGTAATTGTCCCTACCTTCTCATAGTCGAAATAGCAAGAGATTGAATAAAGCAAACGGCGAATTGTTTTTGATCTTCGGTCCTTCCTAGGCAATGAGCCCATATGTACGACCACCTCCTAGCAAAAGTCAACGATCGCTTCGCCCCTCGTTGGTAAAGTCAGTAAGTCGTCAGCTATAGTGCAGATGCTTGACGTGAAGACAGGTTGTACATGCGCCGCACAACGTCAGACCTAATCGTGTTGTGAGGCATGTATTTGCCTGCTATCTTTGCCTAAGGTGGATGGCGATTTGTTTTGCGTTTTTGCTTCGACTTTCGCAACGAGAATCGAGCACCTAGTCCGCTTTCAATTTTGACCAAGCTGTCAGACCCCAATCAATATGGTAGCGCTCGAAAATCGGCTGTTAACGATCGTCTTCTGCTTCGTTGGTTAAGTTAGTAAGTCGTCAGGCACATAGCTGACGCTTGGTTGAGGATCCAGCTAAGGAACCTCTCGTGATGTCTAATCGTAGAGCATCAAGGGTGTCTGGTCCAGCGAGGATCGAGTGAGGCAGAAGGCGATTGTTTTGCCCTTTTGCTTTGACTTTCCAGCGACCACCAAGCCTTGAGCCGCGTTCATTTTCGACAAAACTGCCAGAATCTGAGCAGCATCAAGGCGCCCATATCGTCTCGGTCAACGGTCGTCTTCTGCCGGGTTGGTCAAGTCAGTAAGTCGTTAGCATTGTAGCCGACGCCTGAGCAAAAGTTAGCCAACGCACCTCCCGTGATGTCTAATCCTTAACATCGGGTCAGCGGTGGGCCGCTGAACTAGCCCAGATCAAAGGACGCAGAAGGCGATTGTTTTGCCCTTTTGCTCCAACTTCCCGATCGCTCAATAAGCATCGGCATCGCCTTTTTTCTTCTGTGGCTGCAGGCCTTCCAAACGATATATCAGGGCATCAATCACGACTGTCAACGATCGTCTTCTGCTTTATTAGTCAAGTCAGTAAGTCATCAGCTGCACGGCAGACGCTTGAAAGATATTGCCAACTCTGCAGCCAAGACATGTATATCGATTGCATGACTGCGGCGCGACGTGTTGGTAATTTTCGTATGAGGTGGAAGGCGGTATGTTTTGCTCTTTTTGTGTTGACTCCTTCGGAAGGACAATGCTGAGGTTCTGTTTCGCTCATCATCAGTGAAAGTCAATGCCGAACAATTCCTAGTCGCCGGGACTGGTGACCACGCTATCGTGACTTTGGCCGCACGCATGTACTGCCACCGCGCATGTCTCGAGCTTGCAGGCCTTTCTGTAATTGAACTCAGCGTGTTGCTCCTACGCAAGGGCCCGAATTTTCAGGGTCTTCTTGCGTTATGGCGTCACAGTGTCGTGCGGCACAGTCCGACTGTTCCAGTCCGTTGCGACTTTGATGCCTAACTTAACCGCCGCGCGTGTATGCTATCGGAACACATCAACAACTGAAAACTTCGATCGAGGACTACGCTTCGCTGCAAATCCGGGAAAAGGCCTTGATATATCGCACTATCTCTTTGAATCAACTGTCAAAGATGGAAGAACAGGCAGCAACGAACCTCTTCGGAGCACTCATCTTCTGGCTCTACATCGTCTTAGCCCTTGTGTTCACGTCCCTCGTCCTGGAGTCCATCGTCCGGCTCCCTACTCCTCTCGAGAAACGAAAGCGAGTCCTCGTCTTCAGCAGTCTGGCATTCTTCAGCTTTGCCGCCCTATCCTTCAACATGCTGCACGTGCTGGTCTACTCCTTTCAGCTCTGGACAGAAGACCACCCGCTCCCAAATGGAATGAACGTGGGCTCGGCGTTGACAACGATCTGGAAATGGTCAATCACATCGACTCTGTTCAAGGACTTCGGCGTGGCGATCGTTGAAGATCTGAGGCGATTCTTCTGGACGCAGGCTGCGCTGTGGGCGACCATGTCTGTGTGCCTGTACATGGGGGCTAAAGGCGTGCACAGAAGGGTTCCAAGGCTATGGGCGTATTTCGCTTTGAGCCAGATCTTGCCAATTTCGTTTGCACAGAATTTGTTCTATGTTGCGCTGCTCAAATTACCGCGAGGTGATTCGAACACAGGAGTGACGCTACCTCGGAACATTACTGCAGGCGTTGTGCTGAGTTATGGAGCTTCTTTATTGTTGGCCGCGTTCCCGCTAATGTGGGACGTGTTCGATAAAGTATACCCCATCACGGTGCGCGAGATCGAGGCCGTGCCTTGGGGATGTGGGCCACCAAGAAAAGTTGAAAGGGACAGCCGGTTTCTCATCCCTACAATACTCGTTGCGAGGATGTTGCTATTGCTCCCGCTGTTCCTGCCGAAGTTGCAGCGAGGGGCCAACACAACGAGCTATCCGCGTGGCGGTTCTGACATGCAGATCATGCAGAAATTGGTGACAGTTTGCGCTCTCGCTATGACGGCGGTCGTTGGGCGTTTCTCGCGGGATCTCGATTTCATGCGGAACGAGTTTCTGATCATGGAGTTCAACGACTTTCTACTGCCAACGCTCTGGAGTCATCCGGCTGTGACATCGCTGGGCTTGGATTTCCTTCTCAGTTGCATCAGTGCTGCGGGTTGGGTGTCCAAGTGGGTGCAATGTGGTGATGCACCTCGATCGTCCAGAAGTAAGAGAGAAGATATCAAATCCAAGTGATGAGATAGCAACCTGAACGCGCTCACTCAAGAGAACACCAGATCTTCATTGAAGTCCCGGCCATTTACGGCATATTTCTCCTTGTTCAAAGAACTCATCTCCGGCTTGTCCTTGCTGGTATCTCGTATCTCTGTTGTCCTCGCTCCTCCCTCCTTCTCTTTCTTCTCGTCTTCCTCGTCCTTCGCACAGCCACAATCGTAGAAGTCTCCAATGTTATTGCAGTCGAATATCTCCTTGTGTAATCTGATGTTGACCTGATTGTGTACATGACACGCCCAGCCTGCCGCCGCGTTCCTCGAGCTCACTTGCGGCGGGAACTTCTTCAACAGCTCTCCAAAGTGCGTAGCACAATCTCCGCAGGGATACACGCGCTGGAAGGAGTAGATGAAGGTGCGCAGGGTATTGCTCTCCTCTTCAGTTGGCTTCTCGGGGAAACGAGCCATGACCGTGTGGAAGAAGTGCCACGTCGACCGTCCGAGTTCCGCTTTCGCTGTCTCGTTGCCCAGCTTTGGAGCGATGGCGTGGCCAGTCAAGGCCACCTGGCCAAGCTGGAGGGCTCCATCAGTGGTTTGCTGTAGTGATTCCGCTGCACGGGCAGCTTTCATCGCTTCCTGGTCGTTCACGGATTGGCGAAGGGTGCGCATGCCGCTAAGCATGGCGAAGAAGAAGATGAAGCATAGGAGGGCCAACACGGTGTAGTACCGTCGAGTAGCCATGTTGGTTGTTGATGTCGTTGAGTGGTAAAATCGAAGAATAAGCAACTGCTTAGTAGATGCTCAGACTATCGGATCACGCGGAGGTGGTGGACGAGAGGTCCTGCAGACTCAAAGGACAGCATGTTGTTGGAGGCGGGAGATGAGGACAAGGATGTCCAAGCTTTATTGTTGGAAGCATGTGTCTCAATTAAAGTAAGCATTTCAGGCACAAATAGTTGATGCCTGATCGACTTTCCTTGAAAGAGCGACCTCGGCCAGGAAATATATGCCATTGGCACGACTCATCACTCAACACCACTGCTTACTCTGTCAGCACACACTACGAAAATCACTCAATATGGCTTCATCGTTCCCACCTCCACCAGTCAATACCATCGGTCAGTCGTGATCACCAGAAGAGGAGGCAACATACTGACTCAATCCAGACTGGGACGACATCGGCTTCAAAGTCCGCGAAGGTAAGCACAAGCAGAACAGCCGCAAACACCGCAATCTGACTTGGACAAGTCAACGGACACATCGAATCGACCTACTCGGTCAAGACTGGAGAATGGACTGCTCCACAGTTTGTGCAAGACCCCTTCCTCCGCCTTCATGGCATGGCACCAGGCCTCAACTATGGAATGCAATGCTACGAAGGACTGAAGGCTTCCCGTGGACCTGATGACAAGACAATCGGAATCTTCAGACCTCAAGCGAATGCAGAACGTATGCAGCACTCTGCTTCATTCGTCAGCATGCCAGACGTTCCCGTCGAGCTGTTCAAGAAGTCAGTTCACCTGGCTGTCAGCCTGAACGCTGCATACGTCCCACCTCACCGCACTGGTGCTTCCATGTACATTCGTCCTCTTCTTTTCGGGTCCAGTGCCCAGCTCGGCCTCGACCCACCCGAGGAGTACACCTTCCTCGTTTTCGTCATGCCTACTGGTGTCTACCACGGCGTGCACCCAGTCGCATGTCTGATCTTGGAAGACTTCGATCGTGCTGCTCCGGAAGGCACAGGTAGTGCCAAGATCGGCGGCAACTACGCTCCTGTGCTGCGACACAGCGGAAAAGCCAAGAAAGAAGGCTTCGGCATCACCCTTCACCTCGACAGCCGAACACGAACAGAAGTGGACGAGTTCTCCACCTCCGGCTTCATCGGAATTCACGGCAATCCCGAAGAAGGCTGCACAATTGTTGTCCCCGACAGCAAGAACGTGATCAAGTCCGTGACGAGCAACACCATTTGCGAGATTGCCAAGAGCTGGGGATGGAAGGTCGAACAGAGACCAGTAAGTCGCAGCATCCTCTCTATTCTCACCCACCCTACTAACAGTCGATCACAGATCAAATACAACGAAATCGGCACCTTCACCGAAATCGCCGCAGCAGGCACAGCAGCTGCTCTCGTCCCCATTAAGAGCATCACCATGCGCTCCAAGAACGACACCTTCAAATACCAAGGAGGCGGCGATGAGCCCGGTCCAGCTGTCGTTAAGCTTCTGGCTCAGTTGAAGGGCATTCAACAGGGTAAGATTAAGGATGAGTTTGGATGGGTTGAGCAAGTTCGTGAGTATGAGCCTGAGGAGTATGCGCATGATGGGGCTGGGCAGTCGAATGGTGTTAATGGGGCTACGCCGAATGAGTTGCCGTAGAGGATGTCTTTGCTGTGACGGCTATAAGATGAGGACACGGAAACGAACATGAGGTGTATGTTTATGATAGATTATGAGGGGCTAGAAGATGTTACACGATAAAGCGAGTGCTGTGGTAGCGCTTTGTCCATGACACTCTCAGCAGGGATTTTAGTTGCGAGGACGTCTTGATTGCACGCAGAACATACTTGTCAGTCGCCTGCAGAAACTTGATCGCAGGCTTGATTGAAGCACGATATGTGATTTGGAACATGACTGCATTTCTTCGTTTTTCCACTATCTACCCACTACCTGTTTCCTTCTCCCCGTTGTCCAAACTAATGAATATCAACCGCAACTTTACTCGTCATGAACTGCCTGATATTCGGCAAGAAAGCACAAGCAATACAACTCACAACCCCAAACGGAATCGTAGCATACCAAACCATCTTCAAAGCCTCCGAATACGCCATCTGACTCGCGTACTGCGTCGCAGCAACAGTCGAAGCACTAATCCCCTCAATCGCAGCCGCCGCGCCAGGAACCTGCGAAGCGTACGCGGTGATGATGGCGATGATGGTTTGTTCATCTGTTACACCGGATGAAACAGCTGCTGCGCCGACGAATTCTGGTAAGAAGCGAGTGAAACGCGTGAGGAAGATGTTGAAGAAGATGGAAGTTCCGATGGAGCCGCCGACGAAGCGGACGGAGAGGGAGAGGGCGCCTACTGTTCCGACGAATTCGTCCGGGGCAGCGTAGAAGGCTAGGGTTAGGGCTGGGACGACGAGGGCGCCATTGCCGAAGGCTGCGAAGGTTGCGAGGGTGATGGTTGTGCCGGGGTTGTTGGGGTTGGAGACGACGAGGGCGCCGGTGAAGGCTGTCATGATGGCTGCGACGGTGAAGAACATGGTTCGGACGTGGCCTTTGGTGTAGCTCATGAGGAAAGAGACGATGCATGCTCCGCCGAGAATTGCCCAGGGGTAGCAGAGGCCGCGGACACCGATTGTGATGGCGTCGGTGTTGTAGACGTATTGGAGGACGAGAGGGAAGAAGCCGAGAATCGAGTAGAATTCCATTCCAGCGATGAAGACGATCACGTATGCGAGAGCGACGACGCGTTGGCCTTTGAAGATTTTGCTGGGGACCATGGGGAAGGGGTGTTTGCCGTAGACCTCCCAGAGAGGGAAAGCGACAAATGTTGTGACGGCTCCGACGATGAGAGGTCCGAGAACTGGTGCGGAGGTCCATGGGTGCGGGTATCCTCCTGCTTGGAGTCCGACGAGGAAGAGGGTGATGCCGACGATGGACAGGAAAGCGCCAACCCAGTCGACACGTGCCAAAATTTGCATCTTGGTGAGACCTTCTGCATTTGGTCGTGGTGGTGGCTTGTAGCAGAAGACAAGTCCGACCATGCCGACGAGATTCCACAGACCGCAGAGCAGGAAGCAGTATCGCCATGTGGAGTTACGGACGATGAGGATGGTGTAGAGGAGTTGTGGCATGAATGGTACGATCGAAAAGGTGACAAGGGAGAGAGTGACACCTCTCCAGCGAGCTGGAGTGATCTCTGCAACACTGCAAGACTGTCAGTGCACGCTTTCTTGTGCCATGAATATATGGCTTACCCAGCAAGCGCAACAAGCTCTGCCATACCAGCTCCCACGCCTCCAATCGCTTGCGCAGATATAGCTTGTGCGAGCGAGTTGGCCGTGGCCTGAACGGCACAGGAGATGAGCAGGAAGAGTGTTCCAATGAGTGCAATGTTGCGGCGGCCCATCAGATCAGTAATGTAGCCCACGAATGGGCAAATGGCAGCCACTGCCAAGGTGTTTGCAGTCAACATCCAGTTACCGCGGGTCGTGCCCAAGCTCTGTGAAATGGGAGCGAGCGCAGAGCTGGTGAAGTAGAGGATGATTTGCGAGCCCACATAGACGATACACAAAGACAGCACAGCGATCATGCGCTTTGCGGTCCATGGAATGTCTTCGCCATCCTTGCCAGTCTGAAAGCCTTCTGGGGGGCCTTTCTCCAGGCTCGACTTGTCATCGTTGTATTCATGTTGTTGGAGCCCTTGCGCCTTCTCTTGACTGACCTCGGTGGCCATGATGGGCAATTGCTGGAGAGAGTAGAGGGAGAGGAAGGAAAGAGCAACAGCGCTTACCTCGAGCTCTGGAGGCAATGATCTACCTTTATTGTGCTGATCAGATCGCCGCTGCCACGCGGGAATATCAGACGGAGTGGGGAGTACACGTGCGGCGTACGTGCATGAAAGTCTGTTTGCGCGCGTGTGTTGGTTCCGACTGGAGCCTGCCGTCGCTGTAGAATGCGCTGTCCAATGGACTTGCGTAGAATGGCCTCAAACCTACACGAGCCTCTTTCTACGCGACGGTAAAGGACCGATGCAGTTTGGTATAGCGAAGAGGAGCGTCTTTAGCCCCCCCCAATTTCCCCAGACACGTGAGAAGTAAGCAAGAGCGCGCTGCAGTCAGCCGTGATCTAGAAGGTGAACTTAGATCAACAGGTGGTATAGCTCGAAGGAGAAGCAATGGTTGGTACAGTAGAAGCCTTCGACGAATTAGCCATGATCTTCTTGGTCGCTTCCCATATCCATGACTGTAGATGGAATCTTCTGCTTCCCGGATTCGTCTTCTGCTCGAGGTCTGCCTCACCATCTCGTGAACACATGCGATCTGTCAACAGCTGTGATCGTTGGACATGACATCCTTCGCGCTTTCAAGCAAATGGTGGCTTGCTCTGGCTTGCGCTGGCTGGTTCAGAACTCCGGCAAACGCGGTACAAACGGTTTGAGCGAGCACGGCGGAGACCTCGGATCCCAAAGAGGCAACGGCGTAGATTGCTTTAGTGCGGCTGACATCGGTACTAGCGGGACTTGAACAACACGTGAGGACGACAGAGATCCTGTGGCTTCATTCTCTCTGGTTGTTGTCTTCGAGATGCGTGTGAAGATGGAAGCTTCACACGCGGTGATCCGGGAATGTTTTTCGGTGCCCGAGATCGTGTGAGACGCGGAGCCGCTGACATTGACGATGGAGGCCCGGTGGAGCTGCATCGCTCGATGCATATCTCGCAGGGAGAGCCTGCGAATATGTCAGTAGTCAGTGCCAAAGAATGGACAAGCAGATAATGTCTACATGTATGTCCGAATACAGCATGATTGACCAGTTGCCAGACACGTCGACGCAGCACGACGCATTCTTCTGCACGCAGCAATATACTAACAACTTGCCAGCCTCGGAGCCATGGAGCTACTTGATGCATCGCAATGGTGAAATATCGGATCCAGACACAATCATGAACATAGGCGTTCGAGCTCTGCTGCCGCGACCCGGCGTGTTCGCAGCGGATTCAAAAGGTACCAGAACGGGTGCAGTGGTCTTGCCCGGGAGCCCGGTTCCATTGCCGTTGCCGCCCCATCTCGACGAACGGATATGTCGAGAGTGTGCTGCCTGTACTCAAATCAAGAAAGATGTCGGCAAGGACGAAAGAGAGGAGTTCTACTTCCTGAAGAAGTGATGTCTGCCAGCTCAGCCTGAGGCAGTCGACAAGGATTGTCCGAGCACCAGTCATTCACCACACTGTCTCACAACATGATGATGATGCGTACGACAAACGGGGAATGAATAGTTGAGTAAACCATTTCATAAAGTGCATAAACACATACCCTCCACCTCCTCATCCTCGAAGCCCCCTTCCAATATCTAAAAACACTAAACTGCGCGAGCAGCATCGTCGTCTTAAATCTCTCTTTGCTCCCAAGCTCTTTGCATTCCAATCCGTTCTTCATCTCTCATCAGCATCAGCGTAACCTCAATCCAAATCAGACTCAAACATCAACGCGAACAACGCCCGAACGCTGCAAAAAGGGGGTATTCTCAACAACAGCAGCATCAAGTGCGCAAGACAAACAATGCAATGGCTTTTCTCCCGACCCATCCTCCTGAGAATACCGCTGTTCCGGACAGCAAAATCCGCCGCATACCTCCCTCTACCCAAAAGCCAAAGCCACCTCGGCCCTCTATTGTAGAAAAAGAGGAGAGGAGAAGTGGAAAGAAAGCCCCCAAAATACGAGATGAGCGGACGCGTATGACAGAAGCATTCATCACCGTCGAACGCCTCGTCTCCAGCTCTTTCAACTTCTCCTGATCCAATCCTGCCGTTTCGCATAACAGCCATGATGGAAGGGCTGTGATTAAATAATAATGCTCTCAAGAGATGAGTCCCCGCAAGAAGTCGAAGAGACATATTCGCACAACCATGCAGCAAGAGGCAAAATTCCAAGCTCAGTAGAAGTAAGAGCATCGAATAAACGATCATCTCTTCTTCGGCCGAGCAGCGAGATTGCCACCAGCGAACCACGCAGCAAGAGGTGAAATCTCCTTTGACTTGACACTCTTGCTTCGAGCTTTGGTCTTGTCCTTTGGCTTATCCACGACAGGAGAGATTCCAGGCGGGAAGCCAAATGGATCCGGGTACGCGCCCGCCGGGCCAGGCGGAGGCGGAGGCGGCATACCACCCATGCCCATGCCAGGAGGTGGAGGCGGCACCATGATCATGGAGTCTGGGCTACTGGGTTTCTTGCCCTTCTTGCCAGCGTCTTTGCCTTTCTTGGACTTCTTGCCTGGCTCAGGTGGCATTGCATCAAACGCTCCGAGGCCTCCGATGCCAAATGAACTGAATGGGTCGTTGAGGGAGCCGACGAAAGGATCTTCCTTGGGAGGCTTCTTCTCTTCCTCCATCGGCCAAAGATGCATGGTGACTTCCCAGTCAGGCTGGATCATCGAGTCCCAGATTTGTGGTAGAATAATCTCCCCATCAGGTCCCGTGAGATCGTAGTGGCCTTGGTGAACATGATCGCCAATCACATCGACATGCAGGAAAGCCTGCTTGATCAAAGTCTCCATTCCCTTCCACGTCTTGCAGATCGACCATGGGAAGCTGAACTTGCGTCCAACCGCGTCCTTGAATCGAATCGGTGCTTTGAGGGAGTCTGGCGTTGGCTTGTTCTTTGCCGCCTCTTCCTCCAATGCCTTCTTCGCTTTCTCGGCCTCGTCTTTGGCCTTCTGAGCTTCCGCCAATTTCGCTTCGTGCTCTTCCTTTGCCTTCTTCACAGCCGCTTCATGCTCGTCCTTGGCCTTCTTCGCAGCCGCTTCGGCCTCTTCTTTCGCTTTCTTCGCGGCGTCTGCAGCTTTTGACTCCGCGTCGTCCTTCGCCTTCTTAGTGGCCTCCGCGATTTCAGCCTTGCGCTTCTTCTCCTCTTCCGCCTTTGCCTTCTCAGCAGCCTTTGCAGCAGCCTCAGCTTCACGCTCAGCAATCCATGCCTTCTCTCGTGCAACACGCTCTTCCTCGTGCTTCTTGATGAGCTCTTTGAGCGCGGCGATCTCGTCATTTTTCGCACCAGCGTCTTTGGTATCTTCCTCCTTCTTCTTCGTCAACATCTCTTTCAACTGCTCGAGGTCCTTATTCTTCTCCGGAGCAGCAGGTGGCGGTGAGGTCGCAGGCGGAGGTGGGTATCCAGGCATTCCGGGTGGGTACATGGGATAGCCTGGCATGCCGTATGGGTGTCCATAAGGCGAAGGATAGCCAGGTGGTTGGTACGGCATCATTGCTTGTTCGGGTGCAAAATGTGTTGGTGCTACGAAGCTTTGCGGTCTGCCACGTCGGCCGTGCACGTCGACTTCGGAAGGGTGTCGTTGTGGTGGCGGCGGTGGCCCCATGTGAGGCATGGGCGGTTCTGGTGCGCCGCCAAAGTAACTCGCACTGTCGTTGGGCATCGGTGAGAACGGATTCGGCGGTGCTTGATGTGCAGCAAACGGGTTCGCGTGCGAAGGGTAGCCAAAGGCATCTCGAGTTACGAGTGCCTGGCGTGGATCGTGGTATGGGTCTGGGTAAGCCGCTGAGGGACCCGACGCCATTGTCGGTGGGTAGCCACCATGGCTTCCAGGCGGCACATGTCTGTAGCCGGGATAAGGTGCGCGAGGCATGCCAGGGTGGCCATACGGTGGGTAGTCGTCCGCCACGGTTCCTGCGCTGGACGAGCCGTCCGAGAGCTCACGCCTCGACGAGCTGCGATCGCGTCGACGTTCGTGGCGGCTTTCGTGCCTGGAGTGGTGTCGTCGCGAGGAATGATGCCGAGGCGGACTTCTCTCCTCTCGCTCTACTCCTCGATGTGTCCTGCGAGAGGAGTGCCGCCTGGCAGGAGGTATCGGCACCTCCACTGTCGGGCGGCGGGAGTGTGGTCCGCGTGATCGCGAAGCTGAGTCGGACGGGTCAATTTCGTCCTCGTAGTCGCCGTCGCCAATGTTGTCCCAGCTCGAGTCGCTGGAGGAGGGACTACGGCTGCCGCCGCTCGAAAGTGGTGAACGTAGTGATGCGCTGCCGCCGGACGATGTAGGGCCTCCAGGAAAGACGTGTATCACTCGATCCGCTCCCGTCCGTACAGAGAATGAGGCTGTACTCTGTCTGCGAGGTCGCTCAATGTCAGCTGAAGACTCCTTCGGTGCACTTGTGCGCGGAGGGGAAACCCTCGTTGCGCCTTTCTGCGGAACGCGGGTGGCCATCGGGGCAGGACGGCCTCGGACGCGAAGCAGGTCCAGTATGTGGGTGAGGGACAGAGAATGGGATTTTACTTACGCCCGCGACATCGATCAGAGCAATGTATTGTAGGCAAGCTCAATCCTGGCCTTGTTACTGTCAGCTACAAGGACAAGGTCAACAGGCCAACCAGTGGTCTGCCGTAGCTTTCTGGAGACCCCAGGGGAATGGGTGGTCCCGCGTCACAGTATTGCCGGAAAGGGTGCTACGGCGACGTCGTAGCTTGGGGACTGCCCTACCACGTACCGGATTCTGCTGCGCGTCAAGCCTCGGAGTGACCTGGTCGACGTGACACAATTCTCCGACAGTGAAGATTCGTTGAGAGGTGGTCGCCTTTGCGGTCGGTCGGTCGGTCGGTGATGTGGCCTCGCTGCCCCAGGATGGCAGCGTGGGAGTGGGCGGCGGGAACGAGGGGTATCAACACCGCCCTCCGGATTGCTGTAATTGCGAGGCGCTGTCGGTCCAGGATTCCCTCGACGCGAAAGTCTGGCTGGCAGAAGCCGAGAGGTCAATTCCTAGCCGCCAGATCTTCCACGGCTGGTCTGTGTGAAACGTCTCGTCCAGCTTCGCGGGAAACTTTGGCGCGTTTGGGCAACGACGTCGCGCGACTGCAGCGCAGCAGGTGGTGACGGCGATGGCCACCAACAATGGCGATGACAGGTGGAGGCGTGCGTGTGCGTGGTGCAGCAGCGGCACAAGGTTGTTGTGTGTTTGGTCGCCCCTCGCGGCAGCGCAATGATGCAATGGGGGGAGCGGGAGTGTCCCGCAGCAGCAGATGGCAGCGGGAGATCACTCTCGTCTCGGCGCGCTCCTCCTCTGCGATTGGCGATAAGGGGGCCGACAATGGCAGATTGCGGTCCCGTGCTGGGTGCGGGGTGATTCGTGTATATCAATAGATCCAACGTGCTCTCCTCTCCTGACTCTGCAGGCTCCGGCGCGAGATCAATTTCGCGCGCGCAAACAGCAACAGCGGCGTGGAGCGAAAAGTGGACGGGGGCGCAGGGTATAAGACGAATCGGCGGGATGGTGGCAGTGTGTGATCAATTGGAATTGTCCTGCTCGAAAAGCGTGGCGAGAATGGAGGTCCTTCCAATGCTGGGGCCGTTGGCCAAGGAACAACCTTTCTCCCCGACCAGTCCGCCAGTCGTGTCGCGGGCCGACACAGAATCACCGGATGCAAGAATATGGGCGACAGCGCAGGCGGGCGAGCGTGGTACGCAGGTGGCCGTCCCGTGTTCGTTCACTGTACTGCTGTCCGTGGTGCAGGCGCCCTCCTCAGTCTTCGTAGTTCGGTATGTCGACGTGCGAAGGAGCCTGGAAGCATGGATGATTGCTGTCGTGAGTGGGGCGGAGAAAAGGATCGCCTGGCAAACACAGCCAAACCAGATGAGGCGAAACCCGGTGGCAAGATGCTGAGTAGCAAGGTACAGCGGTAGGAGGTATCGCAGAGAAGTAACTTGCTGGTACCGAAGAAGGTGTCGCGAAAGGGAAAGCTGCCCGGAGCGAGGGATCAAGCGGGAATGCGGCGAGTTTTCCTTGCGATGCAATGGCGGCTCTATGTCACCGGAAACCCCAAACACGACCAGCGCAGCGAAGAAAATGCCCGCTGGCGAGGCAGAGAGAATACCCACCCTTGCGACCCAAGCTGCAGCAGAAATGGATACAGTATGTATACCCAATCCGCCGCTCGTGCTACGGGCAACCAGTGACCAGTCTCAACCGCCTCTTCATTTTTGGGCGCCGACGACCAGAAAGACAACAAGCAATATCCCAGCAAATTCCCCAGCCCGTTCTTTAACAGACCGCTGCTCCTCCAGACACCCAGAAAAGAACACCCAGCCCAGCCGGTCAGCCCTATGATACCACGTTCTCTCCACGTACCACACGAACAACGCCCCAAACCCGAGACATTCCCGTTCCCGTTTCAAAGCAATTGTCTCTGCAGTCATACAATAATCGCGCCACATGTCTCGGTGATGCGACGCACAAATCTCGTGGGACAGGAAGCAAAGCACCACTGGACTTTTTCCTTCATCATGCATCTGCCCGGCGGGTTCGGGCAGAAGCCAAGCCTAACCAGTCGAGCTACAGTAGGAGGTAGCTAATCCAGGACAGCCACGTATGGACGCCCAACACTAGGCGAGGGAACGACGTGCATGTCCGCCCAGCCAGCCAGTCTGCCGCAAACTTGCATGCAGTAGAAGCGAGTGGCAAGTCGTGCAAGGTTGAGAGGATGATTGGTGTGAAGGCAGATGAGATGGAAGAGTTCAGGTTGGGCTGGGCTGGCGCTTAAGCACTTCTGCGCTTCTTCTTCGGCATTAATATGCATGGAGAATTCGGGATTCGTGCAAAAGACATGGTACATTCATCTCTTTCCTGTTTGCATTGTACTACTATCTGGGTATCATGTGGCGAAGAAGAACGTGGTGGTAGTATACAAGAGAGCGGTGAAGGCTTGAGCACGCAAGCCTGCAAGCCTCGTGTACCTCTTCGAACAAGGATGAGCACGCTTGCGTGCATGAATGACTGCAGGACCTCCGTGACTCCGTCCAACGCATCACCCGTGAGCAAGGTCGTAGATCGTATCATTCGTGGAGTCTCGTCCCACGCAAGTGGTTGTGCCTGTCGGTGTCCAAACTGTCGGATTCTCGACAGTCCAGGCCATCGCGTGGGAAATTCTGTCGAGTCAGAGACTACACCGCATGGGTGAAGAGTGGCTTGGATGGGGTTGTGGTCATTCGCCGAGAACGAGGTCGACGTTTTCCAAATCTTCCATTTCCGTGTTGCCGACTACATCGTCCGGGTCGAGACAATCTCCATCGAAGGAAAGGTATGCGGGCTGGTCAGCTGAGACGCCCATCTGCTTCTTTGCGTAGTTGATGATCTTGGAGATCTTGGTAGTCTAAAGATCCACGTTGTTAGCTCGTTCGGATATGTCTGGGCGTCGAATCCGACGTACCGAAAACACCTTCACGTGGACAGGTCGCTGATCTTTCGCTCGCACAACGATCTTTACCTCCGCTTTCTGTTGCTGCTCTTCCTCCGCGGCCGCCTCAATCTCGACCTCGGGCTCGTACGGAGCGCTCTCAGCCTTGGCTTGTCGAGCTTTCTCGGCTTTCTGCTTATCCAGCAGCTCCTGAGTTGTGGCCACAACATGGACTTGCGCAGCTCCATCTGCATCCCGCTGATCCGCTCGCACAACATTCCCTTCTGGATCGACCTCGAGTCCGAGTCGCTTGCAGGTGGTGAAGTCATACATGCGTATTCCATTCCAAGTGAAGAAGACCTTGTCACCGAAGTCTTGAGGAAACCCATGCTTCCCACACCAAGCCCGCCGGACTGTGCCCAGATCCTGCGACATCTTTCGTTTGACCAGGAGCTCCACTGCGTCTGGTATGTCTGTCGTGATGAAGAGCGAGATGATGGGGTCGGGCGGAGGAGGCGTAGGCAATCCTGACAAGTTGTCTCCCTCTGAGTTGCCTGCACCTGGCGTCGCCGACCTGAGCTCTTCTTGCTGCTTCTTTAGCCTATGCTTCTCACGAGCCTTTCTCTGCAGTGCTGCGATCTCAGGGTCCGAATCTTCTTCCTCTTCCTCCTCCACCACCGGCGCCGGCTTTGTAGTGCTCTTCACAATCTCCACTTCACTCTCTGTTTCTGCATCTTGCTCTGTTCTCCCCAGCGTACTCCTACGTCTGCTCCCGGCACCGGCCTCCTTCGTACGCTTGCTCCTCGGCGATCGGCGAATGGGCAATGAGTCCTCTGGCTCGTACACAATCTGTTCGTCCTCGGTATCGCTGTCGATCGTCACCGGCTTGATCCCGACAGACGCCAACAGCTTTGAACTTTCTTCCGAATTGATGCGCCTCTTCTTGACAGGCTCACCCTGTGGACCGCGCTCGAGGCTCTCACGTTTGACTCCACTCTTACTGTCCGTCTTCGCAGCCTTGTCTTTGCGCCGCTGCGCTTTCTCCTCTTCTTTCTGCTTTGCTCGTTCCTTTCTCCGCTTCTCCTGCTCCACTCTGTCGCGTTGAATGGCCATAAAGTTCTTGCTGTGGCTGAACAAGTCCTGGTCATCGTCCTCATCGTCGCTGTCGGCTTTGGTTTGCGTCTTCGCCCATGAGGGCGCTTTGAAGAACGACATTGTGGTAATGGCGGCTCCTGCTGGCAGTTGTAAGATGTTGCGTCGGTAGCATGAGTGGTGAGTGAAGTGGATGTCGCGAGAAGTCGATGCGATCAACAACAGTGAATTGAAGGTGGAGCACAGTGAGGGCCTGTGCCACGCGATTGACGCGAAACCTTAATTGAGTCTGTGCTTCAGACGCGAGATCACATGCCGGGATCTTCTCATCACTTGAACTTTCACTTTCACCTTTCATTCGTTCAAAGACACCTGACATCGATGGGGGAACATTGCTCTTCTTGAGATCCGGTACTGTATGCTATCATTGGATGGAGGAATGAACGAACCATTCCCACACTGCAATAACAGACACAATCCATTGAAGTAAGATCTGAAAGGCCATTCCAACTCACAGCAAGCCAGCTAAAATCGCGACAACCAAGCCGAATCCCACAATGCAGCCACCCACTCTCTCCCTACGAGCACCATTTGTGCCACTTCCACCTGCACTACTTCCACCTGCACTACTTCCACCTGTGCCGGTACCACTCCTCAACACCTCAAACTCCCTACACTCCCCCTCTACCTCCCCACTTTGAAGCACATTTTGCACAGCAAAACTCTGAATCGCATAAGGCAGAACTCTACAGTCCCCGCCAGCACCACTCTGACAAGTCCAATCATAAATCGGCAGTTCCACCGCATCCTGTCCAACGGCGGCAGCTTTGAACACTCCCTCCCAGCATAGACATACAATCTCAAAGCCGCATACTTCCCCTCGCCTTGCTCTCCATTGCCCGTAACATTTGTCTGCGAGTACCGAATCCTCGAGTAGTTTGTGCTTGGGCTGTATGCTGAAGGATTTGTGAGAGAGTACTGGATCGGCGCGTTCGATGCAGCCCAGAGGATTCCTGGGTAGTCGTGATAGCCGGAAGCGTTGAGGGTGTTCAGTGGGGAGAAGATTTCATCGAGATTGTAGCAAGTATCGCCAAGCGGGATGCTGCCGGTGGAGAATGTAAGAGAAGCTGAGTCTTCGGTATTAGGACATTCAGTGCCGTTGTCTGGTCCGAATGAGACTGTGAGATTTTGCCCGCGGCTGCTATTGGATGGGGCTTGTCAGTGGATTCTGGTATGTGGGAATCGATGAGATGAGCTTACAGCTGGTTGTGCTGAGCGTGGCAGGTCAATAGCAGGCTGAAGATCCAGAAGACTGAAGGCAAAGCCATGTTTGTTGGAGACTAGCAACAAATAGAGAGCTGCCTCTGCAACTGCATGGTGTGGGCTTGCTCGATGGCTTTTGTGTGGTCCACCGAGGCACGATACGACAGAACGAGGTTGCCAAAGCTAAGCTAGAGACGCCCTTGGCGACGAAGGATTGCCTACTGCGCTCGTGATCAGGTTAGTGGACGACGGCATCGACGTTTTCCAGAGGCGCCAAAATCAAGGAATGCGGAAGAATACAGCTCGAAACAATTCAGCGCTTGATCCAAACCATGATGGGAGAGATCAGTTCTTGAGACCAGGTCCAAGACTCTCTCCGAGTGAACTTGCAAAACTCCACCTCGAGCTCACCGCTGGACTGCCTCATATCTCAACACAGTTTCTCCAAGCGACGATGTGCTCAGAAAGATCTTGTCCGGGTCAATGTACTCGATACCGCAAGAGTCAACTTCAGGCTCTACTTGGTCAAACGAGCCTCTCATCGCGCCTCTCGAGCTCCTAGCTTTTCAAGTAATTGCACCTCCACTCCGATTTCGACACACGCTTCCCGAGGTGCAAGTCTGCCATGGAGAAAGGTCAGCGAAGCGCCAACAGAGTGACATGTGGGGATGCTGCCGGAAAGGATTCTGGATGAAGGAAGCAGCTCTCCATGTACATAGGCAGTGAAGAGCCATGACGTCAGAGGCGGCACAGTGTCAATGCCCATGAAAGGCCAGGCTGAACATGCCAACAATCCCGTGCTGGCCTTGCAAGTCCAACAGAGTGAGCGACGCACAGGACAGCTTCTTCAGGTCATTGTCCAAGCTCGGTTGCTTCTTCGACTTCTGATCTTCACAGGTCTATCACCATGGTCGAGTATTTCAATACATCCGAAATCCATTTCAATCACGATGTCGCAGACAGAGACTCATTGGACGAGGCATCAGACGAAGGAAGTGACAACAGCAACGAAGAGTACTCTCCGTATACCCTGTAGGGCCTGGTAGAGATCTTCACGGACTTTTACGAATTTCTGGCGACTCTGCGTTATGATCCTGCTGATCTCAAATGTCCTCCACCGGAAGGCTGGGATCTGTCAATGCTTCCCAGCGCGACCATGGAGAAGAAGTCGGAAGATGTGGCTGACTTCATGAGACGATTGCCATATTTCAGGCCGAGAGCGGATGGGAAGTCTACGCATCTTCACTATAAGTCGAAGTTGATTGATTACACTGACTCTGAGCAACACGGCTACGCAGAAAGTCATGATCAGATCATGAATGATGTATACGAGATCTGGTGTACGGATAACGGCCCTGTGGATCATTCTCACCTCTTGATCTTTGCTGCCGGCTGGGAAAGCGGAGGCCGAACGTTCATCATCGATGTCTTACATGGCGAGATTACGGAGGAGATCGTTCGCTGCGATACTGTCTCATCTGTCGACGCTGTGCAGTTCTTCGAGGACCTGAAGGAGAAGTATCGATCGCTGCAGCTGATTCCTTGTCCGGGGAGGATTATGGAGGAAGCTCACGAACTACCGGAGAGCAGTGAAGAAATCGCTGAGGAGGAGGTTCTAGCTCAGAAAGATGTGCGATTTTGGGGATCGGATCTGGATTGGCAATACGTGAGGCAGGTCTATCGTTAATTCGGCTGGCCGGATGAGTTTAGACGGGAGGAGGCTTTCGCATTTCTTGAGGAGTTCATGAAGAGGAATGGACATCGAGAGGGGGAGTGGGAGACATCGGATCAGTGAAATCGGCAGGGAATAATTCGAATGTGACCTTGCCGCGGAGTCATGCCAGCACATTGCACATCGACATTCAATAGAGACAAGCCCCTGCCTATCTTGCATTTCCTCGACGATCTCCGAAATTTTCGACGATTCGGCTAGCAGCTTAGTCGCTGATAGAGGTGGGAGAAGAATGCATGACAGAATCTGGTGTGTACATCGTGCTTTCTGAACGTTCTCCGCATTCTGATCCTGCAGTACAGTCTATTCTCTCTATCATCTAGTACTATACGAAACTTCAGGCTTCAACTGTCGCCATGGGCAAACGCAACTACCATCGTATCGAAACCGACCCTGCTGTCTAGCAGCATGACCTGTGTTTCCGAGCTTGACCGTGGTCTGATGAAACTTCGACATTTCCTCTCCAGACGTCATGACCTTCCCATGACAAATTCCTGGTATCACATCGATTGAAGGGCACTAAACGCTTTTAAACGTTCCCGTGCGCCTCTGATGTATAATTCTTCGGGGTTATCGCGCTTGCAAATTGATCCCGCGCTTCGATGCCGCTTTTTGGAACAACAATTTTGCCGTCGAGATCGAAACAGTTGTCCTTGACACTCTCATGGCAGAGAGGATACAGCTGCTTGACCTCCACATCACAGAAGAGGTTCTGCACTGTCGACACAATGTCCCATCCAAACGATGTCTCGGATTCGCATACCTTGCGGACATCATCTCCCGGATGATCAGTCACAATCAGATGACCGGGATCCTTATTGGAACCTTGTACGTTGCGACGCTTGATCTGAGTTGACCTCTTTGTTTTCTCGCCTTGGTTCAGATAGACGGACTTGTCATACTGACCAGGCTTGTCGATGACACGGGCCATATCAGTGTCGTTGCCTTGGCCGGCACCTCCAGAATCAATGTTGTAGGTCAACTTGGGCTTGAAGAAGGGGATGATTCTATCTGGGAGCAGATTTCCCCAGAACGAGAATCGCGGCGTGCTTTTGCAGAGCGTCTTCTTGTGTGCATTGTACTGATCTAGCTTGTCGGGATTCGGTGCCATATCGTTTGGATGGAAGCTCAAAGCGCGAGCGTTGATCTTGTTCGAATGGTCTGCGTCAAGCCAGACACATTTAGGCTTCGTGAAACCTGTTCCGATACTAGTCTCGCTGAGAAACCAGGATTGACCACAAGCGGCTCCGGTATCGCCATAGAATGTGCCACTGATCTTCTCATTGGACACTGTAGCAGAAGAGATGCAAATAGCGTCGTTGCCCAGGTTACTCAGCATGATATAGTACGGATCGGCTGGCTTTCCTCCATTCTGATTATGTTCGATCGCATACGTTTTACCGAAATCTTCCTTGTGCTTTGCATTCTTCTTTGGATGATATTGCCCAATCCTGTTGCCATCGTCGTCCCAGATTGCCATATGGGGAACGTTTCCTCCAGCTTGCGAATTCGGGCCAGATCCTGAAATGATTTGTACACTTGTGAAGGCCGAAGGCGGCGGACTTTTTGCTGCCTCCAGGGTGATGCCAAGGGAAATCAACAGGCCTGCTGCGTCGAGGGCGAAGCCTAATGCCTGGCCTACCATGATGAACTGCTGTGTTTGGAAGTGGTATTCTGAGAAGGAAGGACTATGTGGATGTTGTCCAAAGTGATTGAGATGGGCGATGAGAGTACCGAGCGGAAATATTGAGCCCTGCGCAAGGACATATATACCACACGCAATGTGGCTGGAACTTCTGTCACTACTGCAACATTGTCTAGACCTGAGCCGTCGATGTCAAAACGCTAGAATGTTACTATTCTAAGTGTCGATTGATCCAAGTCCAGCGCGTAGAGCACGCGGTGGTGTTGGTAGTGTTGGCATTGAAGGCGGCCTATGCAAACGGACGGCACAGCAGTGGCTATGTCATGGCATAGCACTTATGTAGCATGGTAAGAATAGTTCTGCAGGGTTGCATAGACGGGTTTTCACCGGCGCTTGAATAGCCTGGAGGCACAGGAAGCTATGCGCTTGATCCTGGATCATTCGTCCTCGGAGGCACGCCGCAGAGCAACCTTTTTCCAGCTCATGCAAGTCTACCGCCGCCGTCAGTAGCTCACAATCAAGTCACGAACACGGCCTCGGTCCCGGACGCGCGCGTGTTACAACTTGAGGTTTGCGGAGAAGGACGCGATGGATCAGAAATCGGAGGAATAATGGTCTATGTCTTTTTGTGTATATCTGGTCACGAACCGCGGACAAGTATTTCGTTGACCAGCAAAATGGGGAGCAAATCCCCTCCAATGATCGTTTTGACTGTTGAGTCGCCTGCCCGTACATGTGGTCCTTGCCATCTTGCTCTTTCTGCCCTTTCTGCTCGATTCAATGTCTCCAGTCCACCCTTACAGATACTCGCACTCATACTCGTCGGGAAATGCATCCCTGTGATCCCGAATAAGGAATCGCTTCCCTCTCCAGTCTGCTACCCAAATGCTGGCCAGAACCATATTCGAGAGAGCCAGAAAGCCCGCAGAGCACAGAGCGCCTGTTTCGTCAACGCAGTGTGTAGCCATGACACTTCCACCATTGAAAGTCTTCAATGTATCCAATTGGCAGGCCCAAGATCCTAGATCGAAGATTGCAGCATCGTATTTGCCCCAATTCCCGTAGCCTTGGTATGGCTCATAGCTTGACCAAAAGTTGGAGTTTTCGGGCGGCAATCGACCAGATTGAAGACGTCGCACTAACGAGACCATGAATACGACCAGACAGAACACGCAGTTGACGCTGATTGTCGTAAAGAGTCCCACTCGCTGAGTGGTCGAGAGCTGACGATTTTGATCAGTTCCTTAATCAGGCTTGCATACGCCGAAGAGTGTTACTCACGAGTATTGGCTTTGATCTGCGGCACACGTACAGATAATGCAATCCCAGAGTGGCACCGAGGATCAAGCTAACACAACCTGTTGCAAGAGTCCAATTGACGAGATCTTTGTATTTGAGGTATAGAGGGTACCAGAATAGTGAAACTTCTCTCCCGGAGTCGCCGATGGACATTGACCCACCAGAAGCATCGTTGTAGATGTTGAGTCCATGTGCTTTGAACGCGATCAGAAGTACCGAAAGAATGATTGTCGTTGCAGTCGCAGCACACACAATAACATGGAATTCGGGCGTGCTTGCATTCGATTTCGAGTGGTGTTGCGATGATGCTTGCATCTTAGCAGTGTGTAATGTATAAAGTGGCAAGAGCGAAGTGCGGATGTCATGCACTCATCAGAATGGTGGTAGTATATGGCAGTCACCGCATCCTTGCGGTATACTCTTGGCGGCTGTGCAGCATGGGCGCTTATGCGAAGCCCACTTTGCGGCACAGTACAGGGCTTGAACTGCGCAATGTTTCACCAAGCTCGAGCCAGGACTATCGCGGATTCCTCGACCTGCTTTATCTATGGCGCAGTCTCAGGCGAGCTTTCCAACAATGGGTATTGCCGCTAAGGTAGTTGGTCCCACCGCTTCAGGATTTCGCTGTGAAGCATCTGTGCGTTGATTGACCTGGCCTCTGGCCTTCACGACTTTCCTACCCATTGCCATGTGCGTTCAGAAATCCGTATCCCTCTGATAGGGTACTCATAGACTTCTTTGCAGCCAGCTGTATCGACACTGCGTGCACCGAGCCTAATCAGGTGCCGCACTAAGTACATCGGGAATTCTTTCGCGACCATTTCCATAGAACATTGAGGAAGTCCATAGTCCATGTCGTCCCAGCCATCTTGCACGGAAACAGTTCCATCGTCTAGTTGCACTCCAGCCTCGACCAGACGAGTGACGATAGCCAAATTGCCAGTCACTAGAGCCTTGAACATCGCTTGCTGACCGACGTCCCCACCGCCCATACCTGGAAGCTCTGGAAATCTTTGGAGTAGATACGCCAGAAGGAAAGGATTACCACCTTGAGCGGCAGATCTCAGCGCTGGCGCGGGATCTGCTCCTCTGTCAAGTAGTATCTTGACCAGCTCTGTATGCCCGCCTTCCGCAGCGCCTTCGATCGGCAGGCAATCCTGTACCTGCTCATTTGGGTTGAACTTGAGGCTAGCGCCTCTGTCCATCAAGAGTTCAACGACAGCAGTATGTCCCAGAGATGCCGCCAAGTGGAGTGCGCTGGATCGGTATGCAGGCGGACTGAGGTTTGGCGAGATTCCATGGTTGAGAAGCATGGAGACAACTTCCTTTTGATTGTGGCGAGTTGCAGCCATCATTAATTCCACGCCTAAATCATGAATCTCAGTCCAGTGCCGTCCGATGACTTTGCAAAGTGCATCGATGAGATCTATACGACCAGTCTTGGCGGCTTCCCGCATACATATCGAGTATTCCTTGCTTGTGACTGCAGGCCGATGCTCAGGTCGGATAAGAAGCCAGAATATCTCTGTATGCCCGTAGGAGATTGCTAGTCGCAAAGGGGTGGGAGGAATGCCAGATAAGTGGTGTTCGATCGTCAACTCATCTTGCCCCACTGTTCCGACTGTGACGTGCTTCGCAGGAGCTCCGTATTCGAGAAGCACCCGAACAGTGTCGAGATACCCAGCAATAGCGGCAAGGTGCAAGGGTCTCTGGAAATATGGCGTACTCCCATTGACGCTAGCCTTGTATTGGATATTGGTACCGCCTTTCAGCAACCTCAGCGTGACTTCAGTCTCCCCGGCAGCGATGGCCCCGCTCAGCAGATTTTGTGATTCAATCGTGTTGCTCGTGGGCCCGGTTTCAATCATCTCAACAGCTCTGGCGACTGCTTCATGTCGAGCCTCGCGACGTGCTGAGTCTAGATCCTTCACAAGGTCGTCCAGTCTTCGATTGACGTCCGAGACTACCCGCAAATATGCTTTGGCATCTCCCGACAATAATCGCGACTTGTGAAGAAAAATCTTGCCTCTGAGCTAAGCCTCGATTCGAGATGCGAGTCCGGGTGTAGCGGGGTCTTCGATGTCGACGACCTGGCTCACACAGATAGCGTGCAGGATGGCCAGGTCGAATGCCCGACATACTGTTCGCGATGTTACCGCATTTTGGATGCCCACGATTATCACGAGGTGTTCGATGATGGCGCCGAGCAGCTCCGAGGGCAGGTCCAGCAGGCACGTCATGACGTGCGATCTTGAGTCAAGGTCTGGCGTCTTGTTTTCGATTCTGGCAGGAAGAGCTTGTGCTCAGATTGAGAACAAGAAGCCAAGGTCGTCGTCCCTCGCAAGTGTGGAGATCGGCCCTCGGCATGAATGCAACAGAGTTCGCGGCACCTGCTGCTGCGGCGACAGCACTGTGTCTCTTCAGGTCTCTTGTCCGCCAACAAATTATCGAACTGTTGGTGTTTCCCTTGTTGCCTCGCCGCTTTGGCACTAGAGGACCAATGGCAAGGAGAACTAATCGTGTCGGCGTCAAAGCGAGATGGCGTAGGCGCTTAGGCGCAACTTGCCAAGACGCCAGCACGCCGAAGCTCTTCCTTGCACTCGACCGGAAACCCACGCCTCTTCTTCACATCTGGAACCCATGCAGCACTCAACTATCTCGACGTCGTTGATTGAGGATCAGACTTATTTCAGGAAGCAAGCCTTCATGTGGGTCTCGATGGAAGGGCACAGCGCAGGCAGTCCTATCACAACCAACACGGGCGAGATCGTCGACATGATCGTGGCCAGTGAGCTGGAGCGGCAAGTGCGTTGGAGCGGCACGTCTCCTGCACAAAGCAGCGCCGTGAGAAGTTGTGGCGAAGCGCGGACACGTTGCAAGCAGCGGACCATCCAACAGTGCTCCATACCGCAATAGCCAGCTGGCGCAGGAACAAGATGTATAAGAACCCTCTTCCGGGGCGCAGAAACAATGGGAGCAACGATACAAAGCTACAGATACCATTATCCGCACTCGAACTGCAACCTACGAGAATGCAAAGACCAACGTACGAACATGAAGCTCCTCTCAACAAGGACTGGCCTCCTCCTGGCAGCATTCTTCGCCAGCCTGCCTCATTCGGGATCAGGCCGTGTTGTGTGTCCGGGCGCCATTGCTTCCAGACACAATGCTCCTTTCTTCGAACACTATCCATCACCAAGTAATCCGCATGGCTCTACCCTTGATGCACTCTTGATCAGGAATGAGGAACTCCTAGTTCCACTCAAGCCAAGGGCGCTGCCGAGACCCGGAGGGAGGCCACCAACACCTCCTCCGCCGCCTCCGCCGCCACCCCCGATGCCACCAAGGCCCGTGGGCGTCACTAGACCTCCGGGCGTCGCCGGTCCAGCCAGGGAGCCAGGATCTGCAGCTCAGCCGCCTGGTGTTGATCGTCCACCACGGCGTACGCGTGAGGCAACGCCCACGCGATCGGATCCCCCGAGCCCTCCGGCAAACTGGCAACCGATTACTGATTATGCAGGAGTGGGGGAGGGCGTGGGCGCTGAGCCGAGACCCATGGCAGAGTATGAGAAGGTTGGTCGGGAACAGCTTGCCGCATATCAGAAAGCCATCGACGACAGCGTTCCGGACACTGTAGTCGTCACAAGCCCCGCTGAGCTTTCGAGATACGAAAAGAACAAAGCCTTTTTGGATTTTCGAACAAGTCCTGAATACAATGTGTTGGACAAAGCCGTTGACCTGCGCGACCCGGAACTCCGGAGTTTGAAAAGATTTACCTCTTCGGAGCTAGGGTTCAGTATGAATGAGGGACAAGGTGAATTTCTGAAAAAGGTCATAGTTTGGGGAAAGGACCCAGAGAAATCTTCAGTGGATAAGCCAATCTTCGAGGCAACATTTGACTCCGGCGGAAAGTTCATCGTCTATCAGCATGCATTCAAGGAGAATCAATCAAAGGTCTCAAACACAGTTCCGTTGAACGAAATAAGCATGCAAAGTTTCCTATCCACCAGCAAGGACAAGTCCAAGGGGTTCAAAGTTGCCTTCATCCAAGACGTGCAGAACAAGGCATTCTGGGAAATCGTCAGGCAAAGCTACAACGATCGGAAGCAGCCTTACACGCAGATTCTCACATTCGAACGTGGCACTACGCAGTTTGAGCGCTTTATGGGCAGTCCGAACTTCGCAAGCAGATTTTTCTCCTTCGCCAATCACCACAACGCTCTTGGAGACAAAATCCCCAAGCGGATCGTTGTTGCTCCGAAGCAAAGCTCACGAGAACCCGTGAAGAAACTTGATGTTGCTCTCATCTTCGAGAAAGCAGCATAGTCGGATAGCGCTCCGCCGACGATACATCAAGCCGTCGTTGGGCGTTTCAACAATTTCCGCCGCGTCGGAAAACAAGTACTCAGGAGGAGGGAGTGTGGATGACATGCGGAGTGAGCCGTTGATCGACCCTGGCCAAGGACCGTCTGTGGATAGAATCGATATAGACCGTTGTGTAGATGTTTAGATCGGGTGAAATGGTTTAGCTCAGAGCTTCATATAGCAATCGCGGGGAAGTAAGCAGCAAAATCATACCTTTTTCTTGTGTGATGTCAAAGAGAACGGTGATGTTTGAGCTGCGACAGATTTGGTGCCATGATTGCTAATGAATGAGTGCAGTGCCCGCTTCATCTCACCCAATACGAACCCTGAACGTTACGCTCTGTCCCTCCAATCCTAGTATACGTGTCACGTCCTGCTTCACGCCACGACACTTCGGGACCTTTCTTTCTGCCCGCTACGCTCAGTCAAGGTTTGAGTCTTCTTGAACTTCCAAGCCGGAACCTTGCGTTCGTACAGCTCGTCCAGCTCCCAATATGTTCGTCCTTGGGTCTGCACAAATCGTTAGTATAAGCACACGAGCAATGGAAGAGCATGCAGATGCTGACCTCTGGGTAGTACATCCACAGCAACAGCGTGGTCGGGACGAGCAAACCTGCCCAAACGTAGATTGCTTTTACACCAAGGTTGGCATAATCGGGGCTGATCATATACGAGATTGTCCATTGGAACACAACGCTTGTGTACACGTCAGCTATCATCGTAGTCATCAACGGTGAAGTGGACTCACAAGCCGGCACCATAGCAGCCCAAGTTGAATGAAGTGGTCTGCGCCCGCAGACGCGGAGTGGAAGTTTCGCCAGATGCCACGAAGCCGATGGGACCTGCAGACGCGCCATAGCACAGGACCCAGATCAGCAAGCATGCGAGGCCAGCTTTCTTTGCGCCTCCCGATGGGAAGAATCCTGTGGTAGCCAGACCGATGTTGAACAAGCACATCAAGAAGCAGCCACCGACTAGAAGAGGGCGACGACCGATGTATTCGCATGCGATTAAAGAGCAAAAGATCGACACAATGAGAAGGACGAATGTGATGATGGTGACCATGAATGGGTCCTCCATGCCGGCGACTTTGAAGAAGTACTAGACGGGACAAGTTAGTAAGAATGTGCGTGATTGAAGGTACATCGACTTACGGTGGAATAGCTGAAGACAATCGGAGCACCGGCTGACCACTGACTGCAGATACCCACAGCTCCAGCTAGTGTTCGGCGCCAGTTTGTGCCCTGAAAGATTTCCAGGAAGGAAGCATGCTTGAAAGCGTTGCTGAATTCTTTCTCCGCCTCAATACCGTGCTCAATGACACGGTATTCATGTTCGACATCGTATCCTGGAGCGTTGCCATAAAGCTGGAGCATCGATCGCTTCGCAAGTTCCGTGTTGCCTTTGCGTGCGTGGTAGATGTGGGACTCCGGAACCCACCAGATCATCAGGATGAGAATCTAGCAGTCTCTCGTCAGCATAATTGTCGTAGCAACGACAAACCAACGCAACTTACACCGGTAAAGATGAACTCAGTAGCAACTAATGGTCTCCATTCGCCTGGCCGATGAACCTGAACCAATTGCGAAGCAATAGCACATATGAGCTGACCAAAAGCAAGCATAAGCTGGTAGGCTCCAATCATGAAGCCGCGGATTTGGAAAGGAGCCAGTTCGGAGATGTAGGTGATCAGGATGGACTGAGCAAGACCAACACCAAGACGAACGAGAACGGCGGCTCCCAGCCAGTGTCTCCAGTTCGAAGACGCGATCTCAGCTACTGATCCGGCGAGAAGTATCACGATAGCACCCATCATTGCTTTCCTGTGAGCTGTCAGCATCGAGATGATTGAGTTGGCAGACAAAGTATGCATACTTGCGACCGAACTTGTCTGCAAAATATCCACCGGCAAACATTCCCGCCATCTTTGACATCTCTGCGAACCCTTGCCAGAACGAAACGATGCGGCCACTGACTGCTGGCTCGCCGTCGATCATCGTATCTGCCATTTGATTGACAAAGGCTGGCAGTGGAATGATGTTGCCGGGAACCTGTTGCTGGAACTACTCTGTTCGTCAGACTTGGGAGAGCTCAATCTCTGATGGATAAGGCCAGACTGACGCCATCGTTCAGCGCTGCCCAGTTGAGGATCATGCAGAAGAGCATGGCCTTCCAGAACACTTTGGCTGCCTGCCATCTTCCAAGTGCTACGGCGAGTAAGCATCCTGTCGACCCGAGACTGAAGAGTAGTGCGTACAGGCGAACTTGGTCTCCAATGGTTCTGAGGAGCTGGCATCGCCTGAGACCTCGATCTGGTATTGATCGCCTTTGAGATCGCTCATGGTTGAGAAGGAATCGTGTTGCCACGTGGGAGTCGCGCGGTCGACTGTGGGGAAATGATGGAGAAACGTGGAGAAGCTTGGTCGACTCCAGGTACTTATCCCATGTTCAAACATGTAGAGTTCTGTCTATCTGCTCGAGCGTGAGTCCAGAGTGTGGCGCTTACATCGGTCGACTCACGTCCGAAAGTTTGACCAGCCAAGATCAAGGTATGCGAACGCCACGCCCGGAGTGCAACCCTCCGATGGCACTCATGGTTAGTTCAAGGGTGCACTCTTTAAGGTTTTGGCGTCTCAATATGTTGCTCCAAAGACCTGGGTGTGACCTCGCACGTGTTCCTAGCTAGGTAAGTTGGCCGAACGATAGGTCTGGTCGCTGGTCTTTAACCACATAGCTCTTAGTCCCGAATACACAAAGCTCCAGAGCAAGATGTATCGACTTGTCTTGGGAAGGGAATGTCCTTTCAATCAGGTCTTCTATTGTGACATCTATTCGTATAAAAGTCGACGTGCTCGTCCTAATGTACAAATCTCGTCATTTCATCCACATTCGCAACCTATCACATCACGGTTGCCTCTGCCGGGACAGAACAAGTGCTTCGGACAGACTCGTTGTCTCGCCCCGGGTATGACTGTCATCCCCACCCGGTGTCCGACCATACTTTTGCATGCTCTCACCATAAGCGAAACGACCACACATGGCCTGCTTCACTGCTATCCAGATGTCTTTAAAGTTCAAGACGTCCAGTACGGCCTGCTTCCAGTTGAGTGCGATCTGGTGTGGCTGATCGGATATGTATAGGATTGCTTCCTGATCGTCGGTGCCATAGGCGGGTCGACTGAGTTGAGATTCATCGCCAACGATGTGCTTCTTGGACTCGTTGTTGTCGGCCTTGAAAACCTTTTACGGACAGGCGTAGAGGTGCATAATAGAGACGAGAGCCATCTCAAAGCATAGCACTGTATTCGGAATGCCGACGGCCACGGACGGATATGATATACTGTCTGTAGGGCTCATCGCTCTGTCGTACTTTGTCAAATGGCTGAATAGAAACTGTGGTTGTTAGCATGATGCCTCGGGACACATATGATGTTTTTGACAACTCACACTTTGCACATAGAAGAGAAACACCACCAGTTTGATGGCCATGAACTTCAAGAGCGGACCATGAGCGGATAACTCTAGCTCAGTTTGCTTGTAGAAATTCAGCAAGGTCCACATGGCAGTCACAAGGGAGATGATCTCGAAGACGAAGATCTAGAGTGAAGAGCGAGGTTAGCCGATGTGCAGACTCCCTTGAAAAGATTCTTTGTAGCATACCGAGCTCCTGGCATGCTTGAACCTCATAGAATGCTTGCAATAAACATCGAAAGCTTCTGTGATGATCTTTGGGATGGCTCCCAGGAATTTGATAACGCAGAATTGGAGCACGCAGGTCGAAATTCTCTGCGAAATTCGACTGTCGGCTATTTCAACAGAAAAATGAAGTGCCTCTGGTTGATGATGAACATACATTGAACCATGCTGAGCCGCTCGTCATCGATTTCCTGCGCAATACGAATCTCCTGAAAGGCCCAACTGGTGGGAGCCATTGACGTGGCACGAGAATGGCAAAAGCGCGTCGTACCACGTCCAGATCCTGGTCCATATACCGGCAAAGGAGCAGGAAGAAAGATGCGATCACCAATGACTCGTAGAACTCGTAGATGACGGCAAGATAAACGCTCGGCTTGTAAAACGGCACGCTGAGAAGGCAGCAAATGGAGTAAACCGGAACCATAAACACAATACGGATGGTACTGCAATTTGCCATTAGTGCTTCTCATTCCTGCTCAGCTCAAGCGTCGTTGTGTTGCTTACAGCCTTTGCAGTTTTGGTTGCGTGTAGTGATTGATGTGTTGGTAGATCAGATACGCTGACGCTGTGCATGCCACGAGGGCACAGAATCCAGCTATCAATATCAGAAGATCATGGGCCGTGAAGTTTTTGAACCAAGGAGTTTCATGAACTACTGGTCTGTCAGTCGGTATCTATCACGTGGAGAACACATTCTTGCCTCCAACATCGAGTGGGTTATCGCATCGTGCCATGGTGTACGCCCAGAGAGATTTCTGTAGTGTGTATTGCACGCCCAAGACTTGCCTTCTCATTTCAAAAGACTCGGGGTCTCAATCACATCAACGTTTCTAAGGCCTGGCTCAGCCAGGCATGCGCCCCCAGTTTCTTGGCAT
The DNA here is from genome assembly GCA_002933655.1 of Cercospora berteroae. NCBI lineage: Eukaryota > Fungi > Ascomycota > Dothideomycetes > Mycosphaerellales > Mycosphaerellaceae > Cercospora > Cercospora berteroae. Next base: position 24,993 of record PNEN01000346.1, on the reverse strand, counting down.
GCTGTACGCATACGGCCGGTATGCAACATCGGTGCCCAGTTACAAAGCAGGATTATCACTGTTGTGCTGAAATGCTCGGCTATCAAAAGTGCCGGACAGGGAACCAGACTTGAAGTACAGATCTTACATGGCGACGGAGCAGCCAGAGCCGCCGGTCGCCTTGTCCAGTTTCTGCCAATGCATAAGTCTTGGCAGAAGGAAGTCATCCTATCTTGACTAACATCGATATAGTCGGCGTGGCGCAGGGTAAGTTGGAGAACTCTAACGGAGGCTGGAATCCTTGCAAACACCGATGTCTCAGGAGTCGCGGGTTCTCCGGCTCGTCCATGCCCTGCTTATTGGACGTGTTGGCACAACACGGAAGGGAGAAGAAGGGTAGTCGAGAATCCGAGGGAAAGTCGAGAAGCTGAAAGGGCTCAAGAGCCGCACGTATAACTCATAATTGTCGTCAAGAGCATGGAATGGCGCGCCTGCTCGAATATATCTGTTGGACCGGCGAGCTTCTGTTCCCACAATGTTCAAAGTTACCCCTCGGTCTGCCTTAAGCACTTTGCTTGGAGTATTTGCACTTTTCACGCTTGAAAATGTCTACCACGAACGTTGGAGTTAGATCCGAGGCGTTGATCACACTGGTTGCCAACAAGACAGCCGGTAGCCCAGCACTGGTTGTGACGATAGTTCTTGCTGGATTGATTTCAATCTGCTTGCGACTCTTCGAGGAGAGATCGAGGTATCCTCTCGCCAATCCTCCCTGGTGGTACCAAATTCGATTCTTGAAGCAGCTCGAATTCCTGGTAAAGGGATCAGAGATCCTCTCCGAGACCAGGAAACGATACGGAGACAGGCCTTACAGGCTCGTCACTGAATTGGGCGAAGTTCTTGTCCTACCACCTGAATGTGCGCAGTTGATCCGGAACGAAGAAAAGCTTGATTTCAGCGCAGCAATATCAGATGTACGCTGTAAAACTTCCATCACGTCGCAGAGCGCTTATGTTAGCATAGGACTTCTATGGACACCTTCCCGGCTTCACGCCTTATGCCCTTCTCCAGCATGACGGGCAGATCGTGCAAACACTAGTGAGGAAGCAACTCACCAAACACCTGAGCATTGTGATTGGACCACTGTCGTCAGAAGCGACTTTTGCCACAAGCTTGATATTCGGCAACGAAAATGGTAGGTGTCGCACCCCCGCAGAACCAAGATCGTGCTCTGATTAAGCTCCAGGTGGAGATTTGCATCCGGCGCACGATGCTGGATTTAGTGGCCCGCCTCTCCTCTCGCATCTTTCTTGGACCAGAAGTCTGCCGAAATCAAGAGTGGCTTGACATCACCAAGTCCTACCCCGTGAACTCATTCACGGCTGCACTCCAGATGAAACTGGTGCCGCAAGTTCTCGTTCGGCCCTACAGCTGGCTTTCGGGCGATTGCAAAAGCGTTCGACAGAACTTGGAAGATGCGGAACGTGTGATTACACCACATATTGACAAGAGGCGCGCTCCCAAAGCAGATGCCCAGAGTTCGGGTAGGCCTCTGCCAGAGTTCGATGATGCAATCGAATGGGCCGAGCAAGAAAGCAAGGGCGTGTCCACCAGTCCCGATCACCTCACCTTTGGCCACGGCATCTACGCATGTCCTGGTCGATTCTTTGCCGCTAACGAGACCCAGATCGCGCTGTGTCATCTGTTGCTCAAGTACGACTGGAAGTTGGCGGATGGGGCGAGTCTGGCTCCTGTCCACACCGTGGGAGTGATGACCACTCTCGATCCCGCGAACAAGCTGTTGTATCGTCGTCGCAAGGAGGAAGTTGACCTGGATTCTTTGCTTGTTTCATCACAAGATTGATTCGACTAGTCTGTTCGGGCCATGATAGAACGAGACTGTATCAGATGATAGATGGTAAGCTGCGTCGTCAGTATCGGAAAGATTCGTCGCCAGGGGATGAGCTTCCGAGTTTCATCTAGCCCGAACAGTGCTAGCGTCAGAAAACCAGGTAGGGCTCCATCACAACACGTGATCGGACTGCTGTCATCCGAAAGTATACATCTCCCCTTCGCACATAGTCAACCGAAGCCGTGCATTGTGCAAGCATCACAATGCGGAACAGCCACCGCCGAAATGCCAGCCCAGCGCGGCGTGCGTCGAGGCCTGGCTGACAAGGCTTGCAATGAATGCCAAAGAAGAAAGACGAAATGCATTCCCAGCGCAGACAGTTCCCAATGCGCATTCTGCAGACGAGCCGGAAAAGCCTGCGTCTTCGAGGAGCCCCAGCAACGAACGCCTCTCACGCGGCAGAATCTTGACCAAGCCGAAGCACGATGTCGAGAGCTGGAGCAGCTGTTGTATCAGCGTGAGAGCGAGAGTATGGCTGACACGAGAATCGAGAGTGATCATCAGCAAGAAACAATTCAGGTGCGGCCACGTGCGCCTGATGCTCGGGAACGCACAGCAGACTATGAGTGGAACGAAGCCTCCGATCCCGAGCAGAGTAATCAGTCATCTGATAGCGATCATGCAAGAGACGGTATGGCCGCGCTGACCAGTAAGCATTCTGGTTCCGGCTATCTGGGAAAGAGCTCTGGTCATGAACTTCTCCAGTCTGTGTCTTCCTTTCTACCGCCTTCAAATACTACTGGGCGTCGAAGCACAAGGACGTTGCCAGAAACGCCCATCTCAAACGTGGGACCTGCTTCCGAGCTCTCGAGCACCACCTCAAACACCATGTCCGCGACCTTCATTCAAGAGCAGCTAATTTCGGCGTACTTTGCCAAGTACAATGCCTACTACCCTATCCTCCACGAGCGATCCTTCCGCGAGCAATGTGCCAGAAGGAAATCGTTACCTCGGGGCTCGTCATGGCACATCACCTACTACGCTGTATTGGCTATGGGCGAGTGGGTATCTGGAAGTGGTGCCGAAGACCAGCCTTCGCTATACTTTGAAGCCGCACGGTCGTTGCTGAAACCCGAAGTGCTTGAATCGGGTTCGTTGAACAATGTGCAGGCATTTTTGATACTCGGAAACTACCTGCAGAAGACTGACCGTCCCAACACGGGTTACAATTATCTCGGCATAGCTCTGAGGCTGGCCATGGGCTTGGGGCTGCATCATGAACTGCCAGATGTGTCAAATGCCAGCCCCTTCAAACGACACCGTCGGCGGATACTGTTCTGGGTCCTATATTGCTTTGATAGTTGGTTCAATATCACGACTGGCAGACCTTCACTCCTCTCGGACGCCAGTTTTGACGTTCGAATGCCACAGAACGTAGACGAGAGCTCTGTCGACAACCAGGATGTGGTCATCGAGGCACCGGGACCGACAATTTGTTCCGTGACTATCGCCCTTGCTCGTCTGACCAAGATTGCGAACAAGGTCTACAATGAACTCATCTGTGCAACCTCATGCTCTGATGTTGATCATCAGACTGTGGTAATGGAACAAATGATTCAGAACTGGCACGCCGCCTTACCAGCATACATGAGCAGTTCCGACGTTCCTATATGGTTCCTGGGGCCGCGCCAGACAGTAAGCTGGAAAGCAGCAAACCTGCGTGTGCTACTGCTCCTTGCAAGCCAAAGGCATCGCGTGGACACTTTTGAGAAGCTGGCCGTGGGATCAAGGTGCCAGTCTGTTGCTGCTTCGACTATCAATGACATCGCCTCGTTCTGCGAGCAGCATGCAGATCAGCTACACAGTGGACTGGCTTGGTACGCGGTATACTTCATGCTGCAATCGATGCTCTCATTCACATCACAATGCGTATATCGGCGGAGAATGAATCAGACCCTGCACGATCTAGATACCCAGTACTACGAGAGCACAGCAACAGTGGCAGTAAGTTGCATCGAAGCATTGAGGGAGAAGAATGCAGCTGCCAATCGAGCCTACCGCATCGTGAGCCGTCTCCGAGATGTGGTCAGACAGACGAGTGGCATCGTGCCTATGGATGTGGTCGTTCAGGCTGGAGTAGAGTCGCATGGAGCGGCGCAATTGTCCGGTGATCATCTGGCGCATTCTGCTTACCTTGATCCTCAAGATCCGCCGACCGATCCCAGCATACCACTTGATTTCGACCAAGCGATTCCGAATCTTGTCCTCGCGGAATGGGGCAATGCTGCAGATCTGTCGTTACATTCTCTTTTCAATGGAATGGATGATTTTGGGCATGCAGATATGTACAACTGATCGACAATGTGATTCTTGGGAGGTACGGATGAACGGTTCTCAACGATGCTCTGTGCAAAACTGTGCAGGAGAAGAGACTTTTGCTGGACATGGCCATGTACGTTATAGTTTAGAATTAGCGACAGCCGAAGCCGCCATCACATTGATAATATTGTGCCGGCAATCTCTTCGTACCACGCTGGAATCCCGCTCGATACTTCGAGAACTTTTCCACTTGGTCATGCCCTCCAGCCACGCCCGATGGCGTTAACAAAGCAGGGGCCCCGTCCACTGGGATGGGCGTGTGATGCGCCGGAGCATGGACGACCGAGACTGTTTCATGCTAGCAAACAGCCACAGGGTTACACCCGCCCCGACCTAGCCTTCGGCCCACAGTCTTCCGATGCCCAGGAACAGATGTCGACGCAGAAAGTGCTTCAGAACACTGCAGGATCGCGACTCACAACGTCTGTCACACTGTCATTCCTGCTTTGGCGATCAACTCTCAACTAGAACTCACCATGTCAATGACAATTGAGGAAGTCACTGGTGCGGCGCCGCGTGCTCCAAAGCCAGTGCCCAATACGCCCGAAAGTGTCTTCGCACAGCTTCGGATGGATGGGAAGGTCGTTGCCATTACAGGCGGAGCAGACGGTATTGGTTTTGCTGTTGCAGAGGCTGTGGCAGAGGCCGGCGCCAATGTGGCTTTGTGGTACAACACAAACGATGCTGCTGTCGCGAGAAGTAAAGACCTTGAGCAGAGGTTTGGGATCAAGTCATTGGCCTATCAAGTTGAGGTCTCGGACCACGAGGCTGTGGAGAAAACAGTCTCTCGAGTGGTGGCAGACTTTGGCAAACTCGATGTGTTCGTCGCAAATGCTGGCATGGCGATTTCCAAGGCGATTACGGAGCAGACTGTTGAAGAGTACAGAAAGCAGATGTCTGTGAACGGCAAGTACATGTCGAGACGGCTGGTGATTCATCTAAGCTAATCGATGACAGTCGATGGAGTGTTCTACTGCGCGAAGTATGCTGGAGCAGTATTCAAGAGTCAAGGCTTTGGAAACTTGATCATTACATCAAGCATCTCGGCCCACATTGTTAACGTCCCAGTTGATCAGCCGGTAAGTCCACAACAGCACCTCTGCTCTACAAACTGCAGACGCTGACAGTTTTCAGGTGTACAATGCGACCAAAGCTGCAATAAATCACCTCGGGAAAAGTCTGGCTCGAGAGTGGAGGGATTTTGCTCGTGTGAATATCGTGTCTCCAGGTTTTTTTAACACCAAGATGGGTGCTGCTCCCCGGGTTGTCAATGAGGCGACCCGCATGACTCCGCTCGGTCGGCAAGGAGATGTGAAAGAGATCAAAGGGCTGTACTTGTACTTGGCCAGTGATGCATCGTCTTATCAGACCGGCAGTGATGTGATCATTGACGGTGGCTACGTTCTTCCGTAGGTTTCTATGGACCGTGCGTCCGATAATGCGAGTAGCAAACTCAAAGGAGGCGTCAGACAATGTCTTGACGACTGGCAGGCTTTCCACTCGAAGGCGCGTCCTTCATTGCCACCAGCTTGCGACCACAATCCTCCGCCGCGCAGTGGACATGGATTCAGACGAAGGAGCTCGCAGTTCAGCAGCAGCTTCGCGCACGACCCAAGGTTGGGACGCACAACTGTCCAGCACGAATGTCACCTCCCAAGACAACCTCACAACCCAGCTTTTCGCACTCGAAGCTCATCGCGATAGCCCGTCGTGCCTCGAACAGGCGGTGGTTATTCTCCGCAAACTTCCGCGTAGACCGGAGTTTCACAATTTCCTCAGCAAAGAGACATTTGACAAACTCGAGTCACACATACTTGCCGCGCAGCAGCGGACTGAGGGCACACCAGGAAAGCACAGGAGTCTTTCTCTCGGTCTCTGGAGATTATCTCTGGCTACGGGTTGGGCACTGTTTGGGAGCGTGTTCCTCACGAGCTCTAGCTTCTGCGATGATCTGGTGGACGCCCAAGCCGCTGGGCTCGAGTTGGCCTCACTCTATGACCGTATGGTCAGCATCCGCGACGAACAAGTTGCACGTGGAGCAAAGAACGCTCGTAGCCACAAGCGACCCGTCATTGAATGGAAGCCCCGAGACGTGCAAGTAGCCTTGAGCCAACTCGTGGCCGAGAAGGAGCCAGCAGCCAGTACGCGCAGCCAGTCTCCGCTCCAGATCGAGTCTCCTCTTCCACTTCTCGAACCTTTGCGGGAGATCAAGGACGAGCCAGGTCACGAGGACAGCAAGGGAGAAGATGCAGCGTCCCGGTCAAGCCTCGACCCAGAAGACGATCTGACCTACGTGATTGAACGAGTTGATATCCGGATGTAGCGTCTGCGCTACGAAGCTCAAGTATGACGCCACTGGAGCACTACTCTCCAGAAGTACATCAGCTTTGAACCGATTTGGGAGGTCTCCCAAGACTGCTGCCATCTTCGACGCTATTTCCCGGTACATCGACGATCACCGAGAGGGAGCTGTACGTTGAATGTATGCGCCTCGATGAGTTCCAACTGCTGCGTGGTTCTGAGCAGGTGGTTGCCGATAGCGAAGAGGAGAAGAGGCGGTTACTTGAAGAGCTCGCGTACGACTACCGACAAGAAGAGCAGGTCGCGGAACATTACAGTGCAGTGTTCAAGCTAGAAGGAGGATACACACTCTGCATTCCGCCTCTGCAAGACGACCTCATCGCCACGCTAGATCATCACACGAGCGTGTCTCTGAAGAGCCATGGGGATCTTATTGGCGTGCAACTTGGTGCGTATTGCGGTATAATAGACAACGGATTGACACTAACTGTGGCTAGATCGCAAGTCGTGCGTCCTGTTTTGGCCTGTTGGCAACACTCGCAGCATCTTCTTCCTCTGACCTCCGACACAGGAAAATCTCGAGAGGGTGCAAGAGCGCTCTGGTAAGAATGGAGGACTCCCATTCTGCTGCGAAGAACTCGAGGGCGGCTTGATGGCAGTCTTGCACACTACAGAAGCGCTTCGCATACGCCCTGGCACGATTCATACAATCTTGACTGTATCTGGAGGCTTCACCATGTCACGATCCTACGTCGATGCACGCGGCGTTTAGCCCCACCCAGAAGAGGCTCCCTCAGAGTCGCCTGAACCGAGTTCGAGAATGACTTGCTTCTAGCAATAACTGCGCATTGAGGTGCTTGGTGATAACAGCTCAACATTGACTGGACGCGAGCCCACATATAAAAGCTCCTAGCGGTATCCACTGGTTGCCGAGCAAAGCCTTGGGCATAGCGGCGCATCTTGCAAGTCTCAAAGTGATCGTAGTGCTGAGTCGCAGCGGATTTGAGCGTAGGTAGTTGTTTTGCGAAAATGTGAGCGAGTTGTGATGAGTGGGTCTTAAACACAGTACGTCCGACCGTTTTTCTCATTTCTTTACAGACTGTCGGCGTTTCAAGACTACGTTGAAGTCTTTATTCACGACAAACCACTGCGAAATGGTCCGGTATGGAACCGCCGCGTTGACTGGAGCTACGTCGTAACGATGGCAGAACTCTACGACAAATCGGTAGGTCTCGACCAGCGCGAGGTTGCGTCCGATACACGTTCTCGACCCGTAGCCAAACTGCATGAGTAGTCAACAGAGTGGTCAATGGTACTGATTTGAGCCCACGACTTACTGTGGTATCAAACTTCTCGATATTGCGTACGTATTCGTCCGTCACGCCTTTGTTTCCTGGAATGTACCTTCCCGGGTTCCATTCGGAAGCATCGTCCCCAAAGACAATCTCATCGCGATTAGCAGCGTAGGGACTAAGACTCACGACAGCACTCGCAGGTATGTAATGGCCATCAATGGTGATGCCTTCATCTGGCACATGCCGAGGGAGCTGCCACACGATACTCGGTGTGAGTCTGAGAGCTTCCTTCACGCAGGCACTAAGCCAAGGAAGTTTTTCAGCGGTCTTGTAGTCGATCATGCAGTGTGCTTGAATGTCACCTCGAGCATAGATTTCATCGACTTCTCGTTGCACGGCTTTGTAATCCTCTGGGTGGCGAACAAGCTCGCCGAGCACCGAGCTGATGCCTGCAGCTGTCGTATCGGCTCCCGCACCGATCAGATTGCCAGCCTCAACGACGACTCCGGGGAAGTCCACTGGACGTCCATCCGCTTCTTTCATAGAAATGAAGTGGTCGAGCATATCCGGGCGTCGCTCAAGGTCGCTGGGAGCTTGCAGACGGCTTTGGACTTGCGAGAACAGCCAAATTGCGAAATCACGGCCTGCATTTGACGAAGTATGTCCGGCGAGTCGAGACAATGCTTGAGATATGGGATTCCGCAACCAGACCATTTGACCTGGAATATCGCCGAAGATCGAGGACATGAAGAACAAGTCGTGAATCGATTTGATAATGCCTTTGACATCAATCCCCTGCTCGATAAAACCCAGTGGGCCGCCTATACCAAGAGTGCAGACAACGTCAAACGCGAAATACGCTGTCCAGTGTTGCAGGTTGACGGTCTCGCCTTTTGTCGCCATGTCATCCAGTCTTCTCCGGGCCAGACGGCAAACGTTGTCGATCTCCGACTCCAGGCTCAAAATGGTGGACATGGAGTACGCTGCCGAAACTCGCTTCCGCAGGAAGGCATGCTCGTGAGGGTCTGTAGCGGAGAAGAACTGGACACTGTGTCAGTCGTGTAGGCAGCACGTGGGCAGGATATGGATTGCACACCCCCGTGCTTGCTCCCGGCTGTGTCCAGACATGATACCAGCTAGTCTGTCTTCGGTCAGCGTGCGTGCCCAAGAAGGATTGATGGGGAGCTGTGCCTTCCTCATTCCCGACGCATGGCCATAGATCTTGATCAACGTATCTTTGTCGACAAAGTTCACTTCGTTAGGTGCAATTCTCACTACTCGTCCGTACTGACGATGCAGATTGGCAATATCGGTATGCCATTGCCCGCGGGAATACCTGTATACTTTCCACAAAACCGTCACTTTAGCCAGTGGCGGTCCTGGTACTGAGCGCAATGGGTGGAGGCAAGTCAGGTATATGCTGTTCACGAGCAGCACAACCAAGGCGGTCAGTAGAGCGTGCCCAATGTGCATCTGCGCCACCAACGATGCCGCTGAACCGTCGAGCCGTTCCCGGGAGTTGAGCAAGGTGCCCATGGTAGCACGCCTTGCCGCCACGCCATAAGCGGGCGTGTTGGTGTGATATATGGGAATTTTATCTGCTTCGGCTTTCGCTGAGCCGGTGCATGTGGGCTCGAGGGGATAGTGGTGGAGCGCTCTTGGAGGTAGGTCTGTCGCTGCTATACTTGGTTATGCTTCTCTTTCCTCACCACGTTCTGGGATCGATCTGGAGGCGTTCGCTTGATCATATGCAGTGGTGTCTGTTCGACTTCGTAGTCGTGGCTCAATATTGTAAAGGTGGATGCTTTCGAAGAGGGCGCCTCCCTTTAGGATCGAACCACACAGCCGCTTCCAAATATCAAAATGGCGACTGAGTAAACGCTCGTGGAATTTCCACGCACGATTCGCCGCCTTCACCACCTCTGCCCGTGGAAGCCAATGGTCCAAGAACGTCAACGAGATAGGTATTGGGCTAGCGAAGAGGACTACGACAAGAGACGGAGCTGTATGAGCGCGAGACCATGCGCCCGTAAGCATTCGGCAATATATCATGCTCGATATTAAACAGTGAGCAGCACAACGCCCTATACCTGCTCTAGATTAATTTCTACGTACCAGGATGGAACGACGACAATATTGCGTCTCCTTCGGCTCCAGATGCTCTAGAGTCTAGGCCGTTGTCGTGAGCGTGCTTGATTCCCTCCCTCACACTTCTGCGACGGTGCCAAACGACCTCAATATGAATACTACATCCTTCAGATCTTATCCGACTTCTTTGACATTCCATCTGGCGCGAGTCCTTTCCAGTCTCATCATTTCCGTCACGCCTGCGTATCCTTGTACCGGTTCTCCGTTTACCGACTGAGCTGGCTTACGGAGGCATATCGCTAGGCGTTCACGCTTGCTCGGTCTTGTTCGACATTCAAAATGCGTCTCCTAGCAATTAGGTTATGTACCAAACGCGCTCTTACTTCAAAGCCGAAAGTACCAACCAAATCTCACTCTTACTCCATTTTTGTTCTAAGTCTCCTGCCATCTTTCGCTTCTTCCTCTTGGTCATCTCGGTCTAGGTGAAGATCCTGCGAGTCGACAAAGCGTCGCGCTTTGGATGCTGGCATTTCGTCCGTTTCCGTCTTACCACTAGTGGCGTGGCTTGGAAGATCGAGATTGATGTTGATGAAGAGCTAGTGCTTCGTGCTTTGAGAGGCTACTGAAGCTCATGAAACGCAACTGGATCGAGGACTTAGCTAACGCTCCGCGGTCCATCTCCTCGTTATCCTCGTCCGTCAGAGGATGTGGAGTTGCTGTTGCTGCTTCTGTCGCTCATTTTCTCAATCAATGGCCATGAACCTTCCCGGACACACGGCAGATGTGTGCTACTTATGGTCAGTCTGACGGATTGTGAATGCCAATTACCTCGTCTCGCAGCTCAATGGGAAATCCGTGCCCCAAGTCATGCCACGAGGTAGCCCAGGCTCGTCCTTCTGCACCCTAGAGGCTCAGATGATCGCAACACACCTTATGGGACACCAGGTGGTGGTAGTCTGGACCACAAGCCCTCGGCTAATATTGACACAACAATACTTCTGGTAACTGCACGGCGCCAGTGCCATCGAAATAGATTCCATCCCATGTTTCACATTTGATCGTTTCTGCCAAATGCAGTGACGATGGTCATTTCGAGGTTGCAGTCGCACCATGCTCGATACCGAGCATCATGGCTGCAGCTCTGGGGACCGGCTAGTGTCGCTGGAGCCCAATGATGAAACTTGCAGGTATCGTCCTTTTCCCGCTACGGCCTGCATAGGCGCCCAAATATCTCATAAATGTCATCATTGATATCTCATCAGCGACTGAGAGTCGATCCATGGATGGTGTGGGTAGTCACCAGCGACTACCCGTGTTCTCGGTATTCTGCGCACCGACACGACTTTCTCCTTTCGCAAAACCGTACCTCCGCTGTCAACAACCTCTCCCATTTTGAATCATCGGCCAGCTTCCAGTAGCCAGTGACAGAGAAATCTTCATGTTGGCGTCTGTCTTGTGTATCCCGGAGTAGGAATTCTTGTTCGTACATTGGATTGTCGCAAGCCAGATTGATGTTTTCATCATATCCAAGCACAGTCGTCTTGTGCGACAGCGGCACTTTCACTGTTCTTTGTCATCTGGCTCGCTGAGTTCCGCTGCCGGTCGTTATTCGGGTTGCTCCGCCGTAGATACCTGATAGATCGTGGTCTGAACTTGTCGTTGTATTCACAGGTCTCCGACGTCGGTCCTTGAGCACGATCGGTGTATTCGGTAAGGCTTTCACTTGGTTGCCAAGACTGGGCTTCAGAGCGCCGAGGGCGCCAGCGTCGAGGTGATTAGTCGAAATACTACCAAACCATGAACGCTCTGTTCGTACTGTCTGTATTGAGCCCAGTAAACGGGTCTGGTGCCAATTGCATAGTGTGTGTGTAGTTTTGTCGTTGGTCTCCCATGTGGTGCCAAGACCAGGCTGTATACCCTTCCATGACAACAATGCGGCGGCGGTATGCTATGCGGGCACCAATGCAAGTGCTTTGACTTCTCGAATAGTATTAAGAGGCCAGGGGACTGATCTGGTGCCACTTTTGGGGTGATGGTACTAGTTTGTCGTCGGTCTCCTGCTTTGCCCCCAAACCCTACCTATATACCACCCCATGACACCAACACCTCGAGTGTATGATGTGCGGGCACCAATGCAGGGGCGCTTGCATTTATTGTGTCATAAAAAGCTTCGTCGGATAGTTTGGTACCACTATTGGGTGGTGGCATAGATTTGTTGTCCACCACTCACTTTCCTGCCAACACCTAGCTATACAGCCAAGGACGACAATGCGCCGATGACAAGATATGCTGGCACGAATACAAGCGCGCTCGCTTCCAACGCATTAGGGAAGGCTCGGTGAAGTAGTGTGGCGCCGGTCCCGTGGTAGTAGTATATCTTGTTGTCGACCGCTCGATTTGTTGCTAAAATCCAACTGTACACCACCAAGCGGCGACAATGCGACGACGACATGATATGCCGACACCAACCAAGGCTCACTGGACTCTTATATACTGTGAAACGCTGTATAACATGATCTGGCGCCGGCTCTTTGCCGATGTCCTGGTTTGTTGTCGAACGCTTGGTTTGCTGCTAAGATCCGGGTATACACCATCCTAGGGCGACAATGCGACGACAACAAGATATGCTGGTACCAAATTCGGGGCGCTGCACTTTCCAATGCTGGAAGAGACTCCTTTAAGTAGTCTGGCGTCAATGTTAGAGCATCCAGATGAGTTTGCTGTCGATCTCCTTTTTATCTTAGGCTGTCTGCAGCGAGAACGTTAGAATGTCAAGACTTCCTGTACTAGAATAACCATAAAGCTGAGAATTGCTCTTTAGGACTCTGTCGTACAGACTGTTGCTAGTCTTGTACAGTGAGTTTCGGGTTGTCGTCCTTTTCGCGCTTCTGTAGTAAAGTCAGCCTATGCGGCGACAACATCACAGAATCGACGTTGAGTTGGTACCAAGGTCTGAGCGCTGCCTTTCTCAGTACCCAAAAGAGATCCTTGGATGCTTCTGGTGTTGATCGCAGGTCGTTGGTATACCGTTGGCGTCGACCACATGGTTTACGCCAAGAATTGGCTTCCGCCCTCCTTTGGTAACAGCACCACGTTAACAACGATGTGACGGTACCAATGTAGGGGCGCTGCGTTTTTGAGCATTCTTCAAAGGCCCGCTCAAATGTTTGGTGGTAGTTCCAGATCGCTAATGCATATTTGGTGTCGCCTTCGTTTCCTATCAATTTGGCTTGTGTACCATCCGAAAGCAAAAGATAGGTATCAACAGGTAGCCAACGACACCAGCGCAGATCAATACACCTTCGTTGCGTCAAAGATCTCTGCAGAGAAGTCTGATGCCCATTACTGGTCATTAACATGCCCCTAGTTGAGTCCGTCGCCAAAGCCACCGCCCCCTCAATAGCGTGACAAAGCACATTGCATTCGCTGCGACATGAACCAGATGAGGAATTGCGGAGACGTCGCAAAAGTTCCGAAACCTCCAAGCGATGCTCGGAGAACGCTTTCGTTGTGTTCAATTCTCTCCTAGAATTATCAGCCGATCTTGCATGCTGACCCACCGCAACATGACCCCACCAATGACTGCATATGGACACCAAACTATGCACAGAGGCGTTTGAATTGCTTCCAGATACGCAAGGAATTGGTTTGGTGGTATATGGTTGATGGGAACATGATGTTGCTGGCGCTCCATAGGTGTTGCCAAAGCTTGGCGGGGCTGGTGGTCTTCCCTCCTCGACGACAAATCCATGACCACATCACGGAAGCGATACCAGAGTGTGTCCTTTGCATTTCCATGACCTGTGCGGCATTCGGAGAACAGCTTTGGTGACCAATCGGTCGCATTGGTACCACTGTGTCGTCGATCCCTCGAGAATGTAGCTTAGGCTTGTGGGCTTGGCCTCAGTGGCACCAGATTGACCTCGCTGCTCACAGATTGACACCAAATGACACCCATCGAATATTTCAATATTCTAGGAGTTTGGAGGCCTGTTTTGGTGTCGAATCGCAGACGTCGCGAGTGACCTGGCTCTCAATGTCATGAGAGAAGTCCAGTCTTGGCATCCCGGGTGAAGTTCCATGTCCAAACCTTGCCTAATGCCTGAGCTCAAGCCATATTCCAGAGATCACTCTCCCCTCTGCTTGAAGAAAGTGATGCAATATGTTCGTATAGATGAAGTTCTTGGTCATCTCATTTTCGTACGGTCTCCCGGGTGCAGCGGCGAAGTCGACAACAAACCAATATTCCTGCTATCGGTATGGCACCAAAAGAAGTTCCCAAGACTTTTTCAGGTGTAAAAATGTTGAGTGGCATGATTTGGTAACCAGGTGATACCGCCAAAGCATTGTTGCTGCGGTGAACTAGTTTCGCTGTAGAATTGCAGCCGACACCAAATGCGTAAAATCAATAGGAGGTACATGAGCGCAATTGCCCGTGGTATTGGTTGGGTCTGGTAGAGGCCATCTGAAACGCTCTGGTGCCAGAGAATCGTGCTCAAGGTTATCATTATTTGGCCGAGCCCAGATTATGAACTAGTAGGCAGGACATGGACCGCCAAAGCACCGACATCGAGGCCAAAGGCAGCACATCAACTTTTCTGTCTTATCGACTCCCTCGGTGGATTGTATTGGCGTCGCTGGAGCTTTGTCGATACAGACTTTTTGATGTCCGCCATCCAAGCGGCGCCTTGGCAGACGAAGTGAATAGTCATGTTCGTATCGCCTTTCTCGCAATGCTTTGACAAATTTGCAGACTGATCGCGATCTTCCGGTTCCGATACATGTACCGTAGCATAGGATCATCGTTTCTTCTCGTTGTCTTGCTTGTTCGCAATACTTGTTGAACGTGCTGTGCTCAGGTGCGGTCTTCGCGTAATTCGAAACTGTTCCTTGTTGTGCCTTTTGCCGTCATATCTTTGCAATGTCAAACTCCGTCGTCCTTCGCCTCTGTGTCCAGCTCTTACCATGTCGTCGTCGTGCAATAATCGCGGACGTGCACGGACTCGTATTGGGCTTGGCAGGGCTTGTTTCGACTTCATCTGGTTTCGATCTTTACAAATCATCATCCAACATCCAGCATGCAACCCAGCCAACAACACCACGCTATCATCAGCAACAAGCTGCGAACACACTCTTGAAGAGTTTATCGAATTTTTCTCCCCGCCTTCCCGATAGTGGGTCATCACAGAATCTCAATCGCAAGCCTGGTACCCTGTCTACTCCACACAACGAACGCAGAAACATCGACGAATGATCGCTATTGCTTCGACACGCCGATGAAGTGTTTTCTGATTACTATGCACTGCCAATCTGCGGAGATCTTCCCGATGCTGTCATCCTTCACGAAATCCTCCGAGTCCCACTAACTGTGTTGGCAATCGGGAAACTTCGGGCGGGACGTGGCAATTTGCACGTCATGGGCTCTCTGCAGATTCACATATCGCTGGGCCAGAATGT
>PNEN01000340.1:828-78577 GCA_002933655.1 Cercospora berteroae | reverse complement strand
CAAAAAGCGGTGAGAATTCTTTCGCAATTCGGGAATTCCATAATCGCGAATAGCATTACGATAATGCTCGCGAGATAAACAGGGCTGATGAATTTCAGCTGTCACGACTGTACAAGGTGTAAGCTTGCTGGGCCATGACTCGCGATAGGAATGTTTTTTCCATGCGTGTCGCTGGTCGCAGACACGACGCTCATGAGGATCGCTGGTGGGAGTGCTCCTTCCAGTCAGTTGGTCACACCTCGCAGGAGGCACGGCCTGTCAAGAGAAGTCGCATTGATGGCGTCCCGGCGGGTTTCCGACTGACAGCCATCATGTCGGTGGCTGTCATCTCAGTCATGAGGGTCAGAGAACAGCTCTTCTTGCGGAGACATGCGCGGCCAAGGTGCAGATAGGCATACGCCAGTCTCCCAGCTCGCCCGTCACCACCGCGAGTCGTGCGCAGATTGCCGAGTGTTTGCCGCGACAGACATGCCGGCACTCGGACACGCTCGAGTGGAGCCCAACCATTGGCGCAGGTGTGAGAGGGTGTGAGCGGGCAACGTGGTTGAGCGTCGTCGTGCATCCAAGGAACAATTTGATGCAGGGTGGTGGACACCCGGCTGCCGCCTCGAGCACCCATTGAGCCACGGCCAACCGCCCACGCTCGGCCGTCGCCGTCGCCGCCCACGGGGCGAGGGTGGCGGGCGGCACAGCGTGATGCGTCGCAAAAGCGCAGCAGCGGTGCACGAGTGACGAGGGGAAGTCGTGGTGTACACTGGTGATGGGGACATGGACGAGGTGTAGAGCTCGCGGCACAATCCATGCCATCGTCCGGCCGCTAACGTACGCTCCCGCCCCGCAGGCCGGCGAAGCCTGTTTTTGAGCTTGCGCGTGTGCGTCGCTTCTGCGCCCGCGATGATTGCGGACAGGGTCTGGAGCACGTCGCTGATCACCACAATCCACCGTCGCAGCAGCGGCCGTTGGTTGCGCGCCTCGCAAAAGGAACATGCCCGGCCCACCTTTGACGAGTTGTCGACACTTCTTCCACCCCCTTCGGCTCGAGAGGCGAGCACCAGTCATCCAGGCATGCAGCACCCGACGCGGCACCACGATCAGTCCCGACAACCCGTCTCCTCCGTCGCCCATGATCCACTCCACCACCACCACCCCCCCCAGGATGCCGATGCCTCTGCGGCCGCCAGCAGCACCACACGCCAGAAGAGCCGCCACCGCGCCTCGATCGCATGCGCGACCTGCCGCGAGCGTCGCATCCGCTGCGTCGTGCCGCCCGGCGACAGCGAGTGCATCCAGTGCAAACGATCCGCCACCGAGTGTGTCATCAAGAACGACGATGAACGGCGAAAGCCCATCTCCCGCGCCTACATGAGCGCCCTCACCGAGCGCGTGTCCATGCTGGAGTCGATGCTCCAGGAGAAGGGCACGCATGTGCCACCTGCCCACTATCCCGCCAAGACCACCAAAGGCAGCCTGCATGCCGAGGATGACGACTCTCCTGTGCGACTGGCAGATACGCAGCTGCGAGTGCCCCCAAAGATAGAGCAGACCAGTCCGCCGGGTTTCCAGGATATCTCTGCTACCAATGTCGAACACCGCAGTGACAAGACCAACCACATTGGAACTCCAATCGACGACAAGAACCAAGGACTGGTCACCCGACTCCTATCTACTCGCGGCCATCTCTCCTTCGATCAGCTCAGTGGGCGACTTCGCTTTTACGGCGGAACAGTCAATTGCCATGTCTACTCCGAGCTCGGTGATGTCGACGACAGCAATGGCCAAAACGCCAGCGTGGAGCAGGCTCAACGAGCTGCAAACTGCATTCGCGCTCTTTCCATCCCGACCCAGGAATATCTGATGGATCTGTTCTGGCAGCACTATAATTCAGTTCTGCATGTCGTGCATCAGGATGCTTTCACCGAGGACTATCAAAATGGCAGGACGCAGTACTACTCGGGCTTCCTGCATGTTTGTATCTTGGCCATGGGATTCAGGTTTTCAGACAAGACCAGGCCTGACATGCAGCTCCTAGCACTTCCGAATCGAGAGAGCGTGTTGCACCGGGAGGCGAAACATATGCTCGACCTGGAGCTGCAAAGTCCTGGAGGCATCCCTTCCATCGCAGCACTTCTTATTCTTGGTGATTCGGAGGTTGGAGTAGGTCGTGACAATGTTGGCTGGATGTACGCTGGAATGGCAATGCGCCTTTGTTACGACTTGGGCCTGCAGCTGGACAGCCGCAATACGGGACTATCGCAAAGAGAGTTGGATGTACGGCGAATCACTCTTTGGGCATGTGTGATCTACGATCGGTACTGGTCTCTATTTCTGGGAAGACCTCTCACTATGAAGAGTAGCGACCTTGAAGTCTATTCCCTGACGGATCAATTTGAAAGGCTCGGTACGTGCATGCCGGCCGGCGCGCGACAGAGCATGCACACCAAAATTTACGAGGCTCTTATTGAACTCATGGAAATTGCTGGTAAGATAGTGGAAGAGGCCGAGTTTCGGACTAACCATGATACGGATCACACTCCAGACCAGTCGGCGTACTTCAAGATGGCAGCTTTGGATCGTGAAATACGCAACTGGGCCACTCGTCTATCACCAGAGTTGCGATACACCGAGGAGAACAGACGAAATGCGCCCCTCTCTTTCTATTTGCTGCATCAGCAATATCATGCAGTTCTCATACTGCTGCATAGACCCTTTGCACGATACGATGATGCGGGCAGCACAGAATCTGAGGAAGGCAACGCTCTGGACAGTCATTTCTCGCAGGCGAGTCGAGCAATTTGCACCAAGTCTGCTGTAGCGATGGCCAAACTTTTCTGGCAGCATCGACAACGCTTCGACGGCAAGACAATTTTCTGCATAGGAATGCAGCATGCCGGAACTGCTGCAATTGCCTTGATCGCTGCCCTAGCCTACATGCCAGACGCAGCGGAGCGCAACAATAATTTGCAGTATCTCGAAGTGCTTCATGCTGCTTTACTGGACATGACGCATGCCTACTCACCTGCTGAAAGAATGGCAGCAGTTCTAAATGCAGTCATGATCGAACTCCGAGGAGGTCCGATTTCTCCTGTTGATTCGTCGATGCCCACCCGCCGAGGCGATGGTGACTTGGATGCAGACAGAGGCCAGAGCAAGCGTAGGCAAGTCAATCGCAACAACGACACTACAGCGATGCCACCACCACCCGTCAACCACAGTGGTAGTCGAAGATCAAGCCTGACGGCTTCGGACAACAGCTATCATTCAATGCCGCAGCAGATGCCTCGAGCCGAGTATGCTGCAATTCCGCAACAATCGGCCATGTGGAATGGCAATTATGCGCATGATCCTTCTCAAATGGCGACGACAATGATGGCGGCTCATAACATACCTTTGTCACCATCTCCCAATACCCGACAAGCCTGGACGCACGCACCAGTCCACCCACAGCACTATCAACAGTACACTCAGGTCGCCGGCGTGCCCGGCGTAATGAATGGCGACTTGGCACATCTGGAGTTTATGAACGGGTTACCACCCGAAGAGAGCTGGTCAGGGTGGCATACCCCAGGGAATATGACAGGTGGGGCTTCGCATATGAATAATATGCCGCCTCCTGGCTAGCAAGATATCAAGATTGTAAATGTTTGTAAAGTGATCTTCGTGTATTTTGCCTCTTGCTTGCTTTCTTATTAGCGCGGCGCTGGTGGGGCAGGCTCGGGATTGATTTTCATGCTGTAGGAACAAATTTGATGGAGGCATGAGCCATGTCTTTTCGACAGAGGAATAGTAGTTTCGATTGTACAGCTCGTACTATTTTTCATCCAAGGCATCTTTTCTTGCATTTGTTGTTGACCTGTAGTGACGTGGACGGGTAGGGAAAAGCTTAGATGGGTGTAGCGAGACTTGGTGATTATTCACCCTCTCTGCCATTTGTTGCTTGGGAAGCAGGAGAAGTGCTGCTTTGCCTCTCATTTGGGCGAGTGCGAGCATTTGGTGAGTGGACGAGCTGCATAGAAGAGGGATTTGTGGTGTATGTGAAGTGCAAACGACAGATGGGGCTCAACGACAGTCGTAGCCGCCGATTTTCTGCTCTACTGCATTCTGATCTGTCAACGTGCGCACCTAAGTGGTGACTTCGAACCACCCGAGCTTTACTCTTCCGTCTTGCGTTTCCGTCATTTCGCGAGCGCATCTACTCTGCTGACGACTTTTAGTGGTGTGGAATGGCTGCAATACTTAGCGTCGCTCTTCCAGACCCCACCGATGCCTCATTGCCATCCTGACTCGTTGACGGGAAGCACCGATGCTCGGTGACTTCGCATAGTGCTGTATTGAGGACAGTGCGTGTACTCAGACCTCGTGGTGCCACTTCTTGCGCATCTCGTACAGGCTCTGATGGGCATTGTCGGGGACTGGAGCAGTAGCAAGAGCAAGTTCCAACAAGAACTCGGAGCACTTGAGTAAGACTTTCTCGTCCACGGTGTCCTTCATCCATGTGCTGTCCCCGTAGCGAGCCCAGATGTGCACGAGAGACTGGCGCGCGCGACTTCCGGAAGCAGTGTTGCGGTAGATTATCTCGATGCATGTCAGAGAGACATATGATCGTATTCCATCGGCTCCTGACTGGTCGATAGAGAATGTCCAGGCGTCCATGATGGCATTGGCGAAAGCGCGATCTTGAAAACGTTGCTGCGTTCTCTTTGCTGGAAGCTGCTATGTCATCTTTGGCACCGCGTGGGGTGATACCACGTCCGATGCAGGTCCGTAGATCTCAGATCTCGTAGAGCCATTGCCCATGCATCGGGTATAGGTCACGGTAGGGTTCGTCGACCTTTGGCGCCGTGGCACGCGCGAGATCTAGCAAAAATTCTGGACATTCCAGCAAGCTGTTTTTGTGTCGACCCTCCTCCATCCATCTCAGCTTCCTGTAGGCAGCCCAGACGTGCACAAGGAATTTGCGGGCAGGATTGCCAGGAGTTGTGTGTTGATAGATCGTGAGGATGCACCGGATATCTGGAAATGTCCGTATAGCTCCTGGCGGTGGCGAATCGAGTGCTGCCGTCCACGCTTCCATAACGGCATTCGCGAAGACGCGGTCTTGAATTTTGTCGCCGAAGACGTAGAGCTTTGCCCAGATTCTGTTGGTGATTCTGCCTTCGATTTGCATCGCTGAAGGAGCCGCAGCTTCGATTGTACTGCCGTAGAGCCACTGAACATAAGTATCAACCACATCCGGTTCGTCTTCCGGCAATGTGATCTTGCGTTCTTGAGCTTCTTTCCATTGATTATTCAGGGCGGCTTCGAAGAAGTCCTATCGTGAATTAGTCAAATCGTGGGTATTGGGCCGGCTGAGCGTACGGAATGCTCTCGTAGCAAGTCCTCGTGCACGCGGAACTCATCGGGGCTCTCATTGGTTCCCACAGCTACAGTGATGATGGCGCAGGTGTACCTGGGCAAAGTCAGCGCCTGTTGTCGAGTCGACTCCAACAATTGCCACGCGCCTGCGTTTCTTCGAGACTTGTTGGTCATTCGCCATGTTGTGCTGAGTATGTGCCAGCTCTTGCGACGCGTTGAGGGAGGATGTCATGGAATCGGGTGTCGATGTCAAATCGAGGGCGTGGCCAGCAAATCGAAGGATGTTGGCATGTGCACAAACAAAGGCAACAACCTCAGCATGTGAATGACTCTGCATGTTTCAGATCGGAAGTTGAGCTGCAGCTGCAAGTGAAGTGAATGTGGCGGTGCTTCCGTCACTTCACGCAGCGCAACGCTCCTGCATTCCCCGCGCGTGACTAACACGAAAGAAACGTCAGACAGAACTGACCAGACCTCAAGACATTCCATTTCAGCGACAGAATCATCCATCGAAGCTGCGCCATACATATAAAATATCTTCCTTCTCCTCCGCAGAACTTTTTTGCCAGCCAGCTCCTATCGCGAACTCTTCCAGCTCGCATCCGACAGCTCGCAAAGTGTCAGGAGCTTTTCCACTCCGGTAGTATATGTACAATTCAAACGCTCACCCCACATGCGGACAATTCCAAAGAAGCGCCCAAACACCATGCATTGAAACACACAGATTTGCTCAGAGACGGATGAGGAGAAGATCAGCGTCCCGATCGTTCTTTCGTCCGTGCTCTCCTCTCCTTCTCCTTCTTCTCGTCGTACACCAAGAACTCGTGGAGAGCGCTTCCTCCGGGCACCATGGGGAGGACAGGAACCTTCTGGTCGACCTTCACCTCAAGGAATGCTGGACCTTCGCCGGAACCGTAGCACAACCATTCGAGATCCTCTTGCAAAGTGGCCAGCTTCGTTGTCCTTCGCGCTGGTACATACATGGCCTCTGCAAGCTTGACGAAGTCTGGGTTACGTTGGTGGGTATGCGCGAATCTATCGTTGTAGAACAAGGATTGCCATTGTGTGACCATGCCTTGCTCCTCGTTGTTCAGGACAATGACCTTGACGCCAATGCCGAACTCTGAAGCGGTTCCAAGCTCGGTTTGAGTCATGAGGAAAGATGCATCACCATCAATGTCAACAACAAGCTTCTCAGGTGCGGCGACCTTGGCGCCGATAGCAGCTGGGAGACCGTAACCCATAGTACCAAGACCACCTGAGGTAATCATAGAACGAGGTTGTCGCCATCTGTAGTGCTGCGCTGTCCACATCTGATGCTGCCCAACACCGGTAGCAATAATGGTGTCGTGCTTCTTGGGTGCGGTGAGGTCGGAAAGTGCCGAGATGACAGTCTGAGGCTTGATAGCAGCGTCTGGTCCACTTTCTTTCTCATAGGCCCAGGGGAATCGCTCTTTCCAGGCATCAATCTGATCGAACCACTCCTTGCGCGACTCTGCCGACTTCTCGTGGACGTGTGGGAGGAGGAGGGCGAGGTTGGCAGTAACATCTCCCTCAACAGCCTCATTAGCCTGGACGACCTTGTTAATGTTCTTTGGCATGATATCGAAATGAACAATGCCACCACGTCCCTCCTCCGCCGCTTTTCGGGCCTGGGGAGCGAAACGTGGAACGTGACCAGTGATACGATCGTCGAAACGGGCACCAAGGGCAATGACAAGGTCCGCCTCCTGCATCGCCATGTTTGCGAATGCGGATCCGTGCATACCGAGCATGTGCAGAGACTTGGGATCAAGCTCATCGTATGCGCCAAGGCCTTGCAGAGTGGTGGTCACTGGGATCTGAACCTTATCCGAGAGCTCCTTGAGGAGCTTCGGTCCATCCGGATGACCGAGAACACCCTGACCGGCGTAGATGACTGGCTTCTTCGCGATGTTGATCAGATCTGCAGTCCGTCTGATGCTGCCATCCAGCTGCTTCAACGATAGCTCGCGGGCTGCGATGGTGGCTGCAGATGGGTGGGTTGGCAGAGTGGACATCATTGGGATAGGGCGGTTCAAGGTACCACCAGTCACGTCCTTGGGAAGATCAACCAGAACTGGTCCAGGGCGGCCAGAAGTAGCGATTTCGAAGGCCTCGTTGATCCTTCGTGGCAGCTCAGCAATGTTCTTCACCATAACGTTCCACTTTGTGCATGCTCTTGAAATTCCAATGGTATCTGCTTCCTGGAAAGCGTCTGAGCCAATGGCAGAAGTTGGCACCTGTCCACAGAACACGACCATAGGAGTGCCGTCCATGAGGGCATCCTGCATAGGAGTGACAGTGTTCGTCGCGCCCGGACCGGAAGTCACCAAAACAACACCTGGCTTGCCGGAAGCCCGGGCGTAGCCCTCTGCCATGTGGCCCGCACCTTGCTCATGCCTGGGCAGAATGAAGTCGAAATGTGAGCTGTTGTAGATAGCGTCGAAAACGGGGAGAATGGCACCTCCGGGATATCCAACTGGAGCTGTGTTAGCCTGCTCGCGTGACTCAGGGCATTCTACCATTGGTGTCTGGCACATTGCCTGGAACACTGCACTTACAGATGTGCTTCACGCCGTGTCTGAGCATCATCTCGTGGAAGATCTCGCCTCCCTTCATGCCCACGAAGCTGTGGTCCATTTCGGGTTGGCGGAAGGGCTGCAGAGGCTGTGGTTCTCGCGATTTTGGTTCATCGCGGTTGAATGCTGGGCTGGGAACGGCCCTCTGTTGACTTTGCGCGGGCTGTGCAGCTGCTTGCGCATTGCTCTTTGCGGTGGCGGAGACATTGCGTCTCGCGTTCTCCTTCACAGTCTGTGGCGTGTGTTTTCGGTACGGAGAGATGGCTGCGGCGGTGGGTGTGGAAGAGAAATGCCGGGTCTGGCGAGCGATCTTGGCCGCGGAGGCCGCTCTGGAGGACAACATGGTGACGGCGGTCATGCAACAGTCCGGTGGGTGTGACTGAGCAGAAGATGAAGGGCGCCGGGAGAGGTGTGAGTCGGTGGAGGTATGAATCAGAAACAAGTCCACAGTCACAATGCGGACGCTGGCCTCGGCGAGAGTCAATTTTGGAGAAGCTGGAGATGCGCATCTCCAGTTCCTCTGATTGGTCAATGCGGTGAATAGAGGTCCACTTGGGCCGAGATCGCAGGCGTGGCTAAGTGGCGAACTTGCATGTCTCTGCACGACAACCACACGCGCAGCCTCGCCTGAACACCGCAATGGAGTCGCCCAGATCGTCGCCCTCTGGCAGCGTGCGTCGCCATACACGAAATATCTCCCATCCTACGCCGCAGCGGGCGACGAGAGGGCCTCTGGAAGCTGCTACAGACGAGTGAGCATGTGAGACACAGCACTTGACAGCACACGCATCGCTGAACACCGGTGCAGCCCGCTAGCAGACGCGTCTATGGGCCCGCCTGGAGGTGAAATTGTGTCTCCTACACCCTCTGCTGAAGACAACAAGCCGAGCACACCGCAAATCGCCGAGCCCGTTGTTCCGAATGTCCGACCAAATGTCGACCTTCGCTTTCTGCAAGATCGACAGATATACCATTCAGTGACCACAGAAGACGTGCCAAGCGCTTTCCTGAACTCCAGCCATCGACCGCCAGTGGATACTTCCTTACCACAACTCATTCAAGATGGCCATTTCAGACGTGCAGCAGAGTTTGCCTTGCGCTCACTGCTGCAAAGTCCGCCAACAGCCGCCTCCCACATTTTTCACTTGCTATACACTCGTCTAGCCTGCCTCGTCCTAGTTTCACGACCGGACATTGCGGCTGCAGAGGCCATACCGTTGTTGGAGCTCACTTCACGAAGCGCGCCTGGCTCCCAGCAGGTCGTAGATTTGATACCATGGGACCTTCGTCTGCTGCTGGTCCGGCTGCAAACCATTGGTGCTGTCGATGGTGGCCGCAGAGGTATCATGGCGTTGTATGCCCTCGCCAGCGAAGTCCGCGCAAGTATCCGTTTGGCGCAGAAGGACGATGATGCTTCGGCGATCGAGCTCTGGAACAGTAGACTACGCGACCTCGGACTACGTGTTTGCGATGCACTCGTGGAGATGGGGGAACTGGAGAGCGCTATTCGACATCTCGACACCTTGCCGGACGTGGAAGCAGATGAGCTGTCATTCAGAAAAGCGATCTTGCGCACCAGAGTAGGCGATGTCGCAGCCGCACAACAATGTGCCTCTGTGATTCAGGACGACATGAAGCGGCGAGAAATTGAAGCTTTGCTCAAAGTCGCGGACGGTGACCACGATAGTGCAGTTGCAAGCTGGCAGGCACTCGTCGAGGACTTTCCTGGCCGCGAACATTTTGCGCTCAATGCCGCGGTGTCGCTTTTGTACATTGGCCAAATTGCTTCTGCACGGATTATGCTGGAAAGGTTAACCCGGGAGATACCGGCATTCCCGACCATCTTGTTCAACTTGAGTACCGTCTACGAGCTTTGCACCGAACGTGCACCGGAGCAGAAGGCTGCGCTCATCCAGCAAGCTGCGACGCATCAGCCAAATCCCGCAAGTGGCGGTTGGGAACGTGCAACGGTTGAATTCAAGCTGTAGCGACCGCCGTCAAACGCTACCCTCTGCGCTGCTTGATGCCCAATATGCATGTGTGTCTGCATGCAGTCATGCATCGCACACAGTAGGTTGTTCCGATGCCAATGCGTGCATCGAGCTCAAAGAATATCGCATGCAAATGGAGTGAAGTCTCATATCACTTGCTCAGTCGATGCTTGTGTGATGATCTATCACTGGCGTGACCAGCGCGACCAGCGCTGGCGATATATGGTCGCTGCCGTTCTAATTGTCACACACTTGGGAAACAAGCATCGACGACGAGAAGACGAGAGAATTGTGTTGGTAATGGCCCAACGGATGCAGGTACGGCCAGGTCTGAATGCCGCTATCCTTGTTCGTGACCAATGGGCCGGAAAATCAGAGTTCCAACCCATACCCTGTCCGACTCCTGAACAGGTTCACGCAGCATCGGGAGCTGCTTCAATGCTGGTTCATCCACTCTTTGTGCCGGATTGTACAATCTCCTAACCTTCCATTGAGTTTGCAAATGGCGGGGGAAAAGTCGACAACAAATATGAGTCTGCATGCGGCCAGCTGCATACTTCGGGGTTGTCGTCCGACTTCTGTTGTCGGATGCTATGCTTTTCCAGCGCGCAGCATCGCCGAGGCACACCAACGTCAGTCACGATCGTTGAGAGGATCTGCAACGTAAAATGGCGCCTACGGCGACGACACAGACCCAGGGTCCTCCACCAGCTGGTGGTAAGACCGAAGTGGATCAGAGTACAACCTCACCGATCAGTTCGCCATCATGTCAGCTTGCCGAATCAGTCCTCGCCACAAGTTATGCCACCCAACAAGGACCAATGTCGCCCGAGGCAATATTGCGACTGCTTCGCAACCAAGTCTGCAACGATAATCAGTGCGAACCTCCTGAGGGCATAGACTCCAGTGCTGTGGTTGTTGTCAGAGATGACAAAACTCAGTACAAGAAGTGCGAGATATCTGTGGGACTGGCAAATGGGCTGGAAGGTTACGTGTTTCGTCAGACAGAACCAATTGGCGAACTTCAGAATGAATGTTCAACCAGCATCGACAACATGATTGACGAAATTGGAGGACTGGCCAAAGCGTGTTGGTGGGTCGGGTAAGTGCCATCTGCGATTGACCATACGCAAGCAGGACTAACATACTCAAGGTCTCATAAGAATCAAGTCTACCAAGCTGGATTTCGCAGCCTGAACCCTAGTGGCAACTCCTCTCTCCACATGCAACAACACATCTCAATTACTGGAACGCTTGCAGACGCTTCGCCACCTGGTCAGGTAGAGGTCGAGCACAAAGGCAGCACGCCGAAGCAAGTCATACCAATTGTCGTGGGAGTAGCAGTTGGCGTGCTTTGCATCATCATCGGTCTGGTTATATTTCTCATCTGGCAGCGTAACAAGCGCGAGCGACAACGATGGCGAGCCGCACTTGAGAGACGAGCCAGAAGGAAGGCCAGGAAACACACGCCTGGACATGACCACACGGCGAGCGCTCACAGCACCACTCTTCTGGGCAGTCTCACGAGTGGAAACAAGAGCTGGAACATCCTCGGAACGGCTCACAATCAGACTGTAGCCTTGCCACCTGAAGGAACCCAATCGACCACTGCGACACAAGAGACACGGGAGAAAGAAAAAATTCCTGTCATCGATGAGACGGTCGCAGCAGGTCTGCACGATGAGGCCATCGCCAGGAAGTTGCAAAGGAAATATGATGCAGCGCATGAGCGAAATATTCAAGCTGCTTCCGGTGGCAGTGGTCGAGATGAACGAGTGCAAAGCCTGCAACCGCCCAACTACGATGCTGTGAACGCCGGGAACGCCATGGATATGGTCCAAGGCCCAACTGCCAACAGAATTTCGCACTTTGCTCCAGCGCTGGGTCCTGATAGATACCGATTCTCCAATGTGACTCGGGAAGATGAACCGCCTCTGCCTACCTCCTGGGCAGCGGATGGTGCGGAGAGTACCACGGCAGGTGGGCGCGATTCCGATGAACATATCATTCCACCTGTTGAGCCCCGAGAGCCGCGAAGAGTCCGAAGTCCCCCAGTCTGGCGTGGTACGGGCGAGGACCGCCACCACTACGTCTTCCCACCACAGCGCCCTCTTCCACAACGCCCTCTTCCAGAACGACCTCTTCCCGAGAGACCTTCTCATTCACCCGTAGGTTGGCGGGACACAATGGACACTCTTGAAGGCTATGACATGGGCGGCTCTTCTTCTCCAGAAAAGCTCCTACCGAGCAGACCAGAAGTCAGAAGCCCTCGAGGCTGGAAAGCTGCAGATGATGAGTGAGAAATGCTCCCATCTCCAAATGCTTTGGCCAGTTTCGCTGACGAGAATTGTCTTTCCTCAGCTCCCTCGCGGCCGTTCTTCATCAAGATGCCCCTACGACTGCTGATCGAGGCAAATCGCCCGAACCCAAGAGGCCGGAATCTAGGGTGCGGACGGCGACGAGTGAGGAATTGGCACTGGGTCTTTTGTATGCGGGTATGAATACGCCGAGACCGAGAGCAAGGGGCGCGTCGTAGTGAGAGGAGGTCAGATTGTAATACCCTGTAGTGTATATATGTCGGGGAGTCTGGCGGTTCTTCTGATCGAGATGACTTCAGAAGCTTTCTGATTCTATGAATTGTTACCATGTTTCACGTCAGTCATACGCTGTAGAGCGGATCAATGCCGAGTCAGCAGAGCAAGAAAGAGGAACAAGTATAGTCGCGGAGTCTGTCTCACTGCCGGCATGAGATGTCGTTTTGGGAGTCAAGTGCCGGAGAAGGGTCCGTCGGATTTTCCGCTGCATCGCGTCTCGTCGCGTCTCAACTTCACTTGTTCATGAAGCGTCGCATCAACAGAGAGCCACCTTCATCAAATCACAATGCGCCATGTGTCGTACAACACACTCATTCACTTTCCGATAAGCTGATAACAGCGCACGGTTCGAGAATGGCGCAAAGAAGCAACATCACGCAAGCACGCGTTCGCATATCGATGTCGTCACTCATGAATCAGACGTGCCGTTGGTCGTGCAGAACGTCTCCTCTCTGCGCTCTTCCTCCTTCACTACTACTTGCTTCTATTCTAGATCCCGCTCAAGCTCCTCCTACTTCGCAGACGCTTTGAGCTTGTTCCGCCAACTACTACCAAGTAGCAAGAACCACCTGCAACAACAATGTTTCTCTTACGTACCACCCGCACCGCTACTGCAGCACGCGTCGCAGCTACCTCCCGAGCTGCTGCTCTCTTCACCACTTCCTCCTTCCGCTTCGCCTCTGGCGACTACGGCTCAGGCGCACACAAGCACGGCAAAGAGCTAGAGAAGGAAAGCCACGACAAGGAACACCCAGGTCCTCCACCACCATCGACTGGCGGCAAGAGCAAGTCCAGCGAATCTTCACAGCCATCATCGAGCGGCAGCAGCAGCGGACAACCACAAAGCAACAATGGCGGCGCAGCTCAGCCGAAGATCCTAAACGATGCACGACCAAAAGAAGGCGAAGAGTCCGAGGAGGTAAGAAAACACAACGAGGAATTCCGCAAACGCGCAGATCGCCAGCAAGATGGCAAAAAGGACGATAAAGTGGACAAGGAATTCTGGAAGGTTAGTACTGATTTCCGGTGCGGCTGACGAATGTTTCTTCGCAGAAATAAACTCGTTCCATCCTTCTATCACACAAGTGTTACAAATCTAACTGCTGCGAAGGGTCAAGGTGGTGTGGACAGAGAGCCATAGATGGCAACATGGGAAGGGTGAGTTGCGCCGAAGTGAGTGAGACTGAGCTTGACTAATGGGTGAGCAGATGTATGCATCAGCGGATGCTAGCTTTTTTTTCCGGCGCTCTGAGAAGCAACGTTTCCGCATAGTGGCGATTGAAGTCATACGACATCGACAGCAGCATGGATTGTACAGTAACATCAGAATGTAAAAGGGATGTATACCCGGAATGGCAATCGAACTTCATTGGCACTCGTGGTTCCCGCTGTCTACAGAGGGAGTCTGTTTCGCTCAAACTAACGCAATCAATGGTAAGTTGAACCGTATCCCAGTCACGCTGAAGTGTTACCGCAGTACCGACTTCGACTGCGGGCCCTCCGACGACGAAACTCACCTGCGTTCCGATGCACGTGACGCGAAATCCCAAACCAGACGTGTGTCAGTTTCGGATGCGCCTGGCGAAGGATAGGCAGGCAAATTGAAGGGACATTCCAGTAACCGATTGGCTTCGATCTAGCGATCTCGGTGCCACCGGGAAGACCATATTCATACTCAAACCGTAGAACGAAGGATAACCTACAAGAGCGAGAGAGCTCGAGGCTCTCGAAGTCATATCCGAGAATACATTTGGCCGGAGACCAGGCTGGAAGAGCAGGGACCAATGGCAGTGGAAAAGCGAGAGGTGTGGAGATACGCACAGTTCGGTCCACGTTCCCGACGGATTCTCCCTTCTCACTGGTATTGGACAAAAGCCAAGTGGAGCGTCGTATGGCTACAGTCAAGCATCAAGTGCGAATCTCGACTCCGTGCTCGTGTACTGAGGCCGTCTCCCATAGAAGAGAATTCCCAGAAAACACACCTGTCTCTGGCAGCACAGGGCCTTCCTAACTTGTAGGCTGGCCATGGACCAAAGTCTGTCGCAAACATTGCTTCGAGACAGGGTCGGAGGTACAGCTTTGTCCGAACAAGCAGGACATCTCCCCTTCTTCGTGTGGTCTTGGTACGAGAGTGTGCTGCGGTTCCTCAGATGAGCGATTGCTATTCTCTGAAGTCCATGAGGTCCCTATCTGCCACTCACGAATTGGGTTACGAAGTACTCCTCAGCCCTCGAGAAGAGGACATCCGTCATGACATGCTGCAACTGTGGCAGGGGCTCTCTACGACAGATGCATTGTGTCAAACCGTTATCGGGGCCTCCACTCGACGAATAGACAAGTGTTACAAATTCCTCATCAATCTCGAGAAGAACTGCTACCCCCACGATGTGACAGTCACTCGAACCAACGGCTGGCTCGCCTATGTGACGTTTCCTGGTCGATACTGCAGCATCTCTCGGCGCTCAGGATCAATGCCGAGACTCATCCCGACTTCACCCTCGACCTCTCCAGGAACCTATTGGGCACTGAACTGCCACACCCAAGCCAAGTGGTGTACGAAATGAAGAAGAGAATGGTGCAAGACCGACGTCTAGAGCATTCGGTCGCACATGCTAGGATATGCATCGAATACATCCTGCGCGAAGCTCAGCCATCCATCTCGGACAATACAGTACTATGTTGGCGAGATCATGTGCTGCCTCCCTCTCCGCACATACCCGCTGTCCCTCCCTCCGCCAGTCAAGTTCGTTCCGAGGTATTAGGGAACAATCCAGGGTAGAATATCGACATCTCATCGTGACGAAAGCTTCACAGCAGCACAGCCTTCCTCGGAAATAAAACAAATGCGGAACCGGAAAGGATTTCTTGGCGTAAGCTATCCTTACATCCTCGAATGCCACTTGCAGTAGGTACTTGAGGCGAGTGTGACAGTTAGACAACGACAGACAAGCTCGCAGCAAGGGGATGGCGCATGTTAGCTTGTCGTTTTGCTTGCTTCGTGGGGTGAAGCTATGCAAGTCTCGTTTGGTTGTTGTAAACGTGATGCTATTGCCATATGGCGCTGCTGTTAGCCAGCTGTTTTGCATGATGATACAGATACCTTGCTATACAGTAGCGCTATTTGGAGCTTGATTGCCTGTCAGCTGCCGATTGCCAAGAAATGAGGTTCAAGGATGTTCCCTAGGGGGCGGATTGCATTGGGAGAGATGACCGAGCTGATGATGACGGTGAGGAGTGCCTGAGGCCATGGTAGGAAAGGATGAAGGCGTTAGGGGAGTTAGGGCATAGGTCGAGAAACAGAATCGATATGAGATGATCGGTGGTTCTCCGACTTCATGTGATATGTTACCAAGGAGTGCCTTGGCTACATAATTCCAAGCTGATCTTCAAACAACCAACACGAGCTATCAAGTACGCGATGAGGGGTACCTGTAGTCGTACCGTAGTCGGTGGTCAGATTGCCAAAAGAGGACTCGTTGAGAGTCAGCGTCATCATTGCAGTAGTCTTTCTCACTAATCAACCACTGTCTGAGCAGCAAAATGTCACTACCACCGCCATTGCCGCTCCTTCCATATTCGATCTGTGTCGACATCAACCAGGTTGGCAATATCTCGTCCTCCGTCATGTTATTAGCCGCAGAAGACGTTCTTTGCCAGAATGAGCAATGAAGCCGACAGACCAACACCGTAACTCCACCTCCGCACTTTCTTTTATCGTAGAATGATATGCACCCCACGAGTGTTGGCATACACCAGTGTCTTGGAACCAACAACTCCCACACTATTGTGGTCCCCGAAGTGTCGAGCCGTCTCGCTGCTATGCATTCAATGCAGCACCAGCACAACACATACCACATTATCCATGATGATGATGATTGTATGATTTCGAATCCTTGCCGGTGGTATTTCCTCGCGCTTATTCTTCTTATTATCGAAAAAGGGCTAGAACCCCGGAAGTCTGATTTGCGAAAGACAACGCGCGTAGTCCTGCCCGCTTCCCAGCTCACGCTTCCTGCCCGCCAAGACCGCCGAGGCCACACCGCTGAGTTGGTGCATCTTGGCATTGGCAGCGGGCGGAGCGGGTCCAACAAGACACCACGCACGCACGCATGCCTGCATGCGCAAGCCACGCGACACCCAGTCCGTCCCCTCCATCAAAGTTGTACCCCGTGTGTGATTGGAGATGAGTCCCCGATGACAAGAAACGCTGTGCTTTTGCGCGTACCAGAGGAATCCCGTCTCTTTCTCGCCTGTCATCGAGATTCTGACGCTGTTCTTGCATGTCATGCATCCTGCAGGTTGGTGTCCTCGGTCGTGTGTTTGAATGGACCAGTCCAGACAGTTTCTCGTATCCTGTGCTCTTGATGATCGGGAGAGAAGGATTCTTGGTTCGCGCCACGTCCTCAAGGATTACGCCAAGATTCGGATGAATCATTTCGGTTGGATGAGGATTCGCTGCCTTGGTTGATGATCGATGGATTTTGGGGTCTGATCCCGTGATCCCACGAGATGCAGATGGCCGCTTGTTTTGCGAGGCTGTGTTCTTGGTGTTGTCTCAGACATTTTTGAAGATGTCGGAACTGATGCTGAAGCGCTTTGAGATGCGTTTGATGCCTCGTGAGACGTTGATGAGTGAGTTGGTGCGCCTTGGTTTCCCGTCAGAACTGCTGCCAGCTGCTTGTTCAGCTTTGGAGATCGCTGCGGAATATGTTGGATAGTTCTTCGTCGCGGAAGGCAGGATCTCGTGCGGTTCTGAGAAGAGATACATGTGGATTCGATCGTTCATGTCTCTCGCTCGTGTCGCGCGGTCCAGTTCAATGCTGCAATTGCTCGTTTCGCGTGACAGCGGGCTCATGGTTCCATTGAAAGTAGCACTACTCCCTCGACGACTGTAGCGGTTGAAGCCCATCTCAGAAATGGTGGGTGATGAGGCGACTGAGCTGGCAGAAGACACGCTGCCGAACAGTCGGTGTGTCGATTGACTGTGCTGGAATCCGTCACAGAACGGACACGAGTCCTGTCTACGTTCCCAGCCCTCGAGTCGTAGTCGTTCAGGACAATTTTGAAGATTGTTTGCTGGACTGCAAGGTCGGATGAGTTCGTACCATCTGTGTGCACAGGTTTGCGAAGTGACATTCAATCCGGCGATGCACATGCCAGGCGATTGAGGTCGAGGCCGTGGAATGGACCAAGCGTTGGAGTTTGTTGCTGGTGGACAAGTAAATGTGGAGTGCAGATGGTTGTCGCGTGTCAGGAATGGCAGCCCCAGATATTATAGTGGAGGATGGTCAAGAATCCGGCTATGAAAAATAGGCTTCGCAAGGATGACGCCGAATGTCTTGTGTGTGGAAGCTTGCAGGATAGCAGAGGTAGGGGTCTTAGATCGGTTTGATATCGACTTCGCTATGTCTGACGATCCCGTGCTTATCGCGCGTGGTAGCCGTGTGTCTGAGTCGTTTCATGCATGCCTTACGAACTTGTTCGCAAGCGAACTCAATGCGTCACTCGGCTGCGCGTTGACGAAAGGCTCGAGAAGTCGCCACGGGGGACGATGCGCAATGAAATCAAGCAGCGCTTTACGAGGTCGATGCGTGCGACCGAAGATCGTGTTTCGTGGCGTGAGGGCTGAAAGAGCGAGATCCGTCCGGGTGGTAAAGGGTGGGTGGTAGAACGACAATCAAGGAGCCGCCGCGCTCCCTTTCTTCACCCATCCTGCTCTCGCTAGACGTTGCGACCCAAGAAAATCCATCATCCTGACCGTAGAGCCGTTGTCCGCCATGTCGCACATGGGTCGTACTTGACGCGGTCCAATCGTCCTGTAGCAGCATTATCGTCTGGAGACGAACGTTTTGCGCCTGGTCCTTCACCCACTCTCCGATCCGTCAGCAATCCCATACAGCCCCGAACGATGCCGGAAAATCATGTGGGAGCGCACACTTGCAGCTGACATTCCTTGGTTCCCGCCAGCCGCCCTCGTTAGCGCCATGGCATGCGATGCACGCCCAAAGGGCCGGGTCCCTCGCGGCATGGCAGTGAAGCGGCGGGCGGGTTCGGCCATCTTGTGACAGATCTGCACAGCTGGTCGCACGTGGGCCGTCGAGGACGAACGTAGATGTGTGAGGCGCGAGTGGGGGCTGCACGAACCTGACGCGGCAGAAGAGCCTGACGACGCCACCAGTCGCACCACAAAGACGTGGCCAGCGCGCGTTGTTTCGTCGACCAATGCAGCGAGGAACATGGCGCTGTCCAGATCCCATGTCCACGCGGTATGCAGGATTTCGAGTCGAAGAGCCGAACCGAGGGCGCCGAAGTTGTTGCCGTGGCAAGGAGCGCGAACCAGCCGCAGATCAGCATCCGAGAGTTGCACGGAGCCCGGGATCTCTTTTCGCGAGCCGCGCGCCTGGTTTGGATTGGGCAGCAGTCTCGGCCGGGGAGCAGGAAGATATCAACGAGCAGCAGCCGCATCATCTCGCCATCTGTCACCTACACCTGGATCACAGCGCTCCTTCACACCGCAATCACTTGGGTGGCTTGATTGCAGCGTGTGGCGTGGGCACGGGGGCACGAGTGTACGACGCGCGGTGGCAGCGGCAGCGGCAGCGGCAGCGGCAGCGGTGCGAAGAGCGGCGACATGGGCCAGGCATCTCGGCCTTTCCCAATCGCACATCAACGCTCGTGGCGGATGATGAGGGCGGTCAGCAGCAGCGCGTTCGTACGTAGAAGCACGAACAGAAAAACACCACTCTGTTGAACGGTGAGCATGATGTGCAGCACTTCGTCTCTCGCGGACCAGTGCAAGGGTACTGGTACTCCGCAAGTCAGAAGCGCGATGTTCCTGTGCCGTT
The DNA here is from genome assembly GCA_002933655.1 of Cercospora berteroae. NCBI lineage: Eukaryota > Fungi > Ascomycota > Dothideomycetes > Mycosphaerellales > Mycosphaerellaceae > Cercospora > Cercospora berteroae. The sequence goes on along the minus strand of PNEN01000340.1, from coordinate 59,195 downwards.
CACCAGCATGTGGACTTCATCGTCAAGTCTCACCATGCGTGGACAGGTGGAAAACGGCGCGGTGGAGCACGCGACGAACAAACTCTTCTCCACGCTTGTGGTTGGAGGACCTGAATCGTGACTTCTTCTGGAGCGCACCGAGAGAAGATCGTGGGAGCATATGGAGGAGGATGGAGCCGGGAAGGTGGAGGGGCGACCCGTCGATTCCGCCGCACCTTCTCCTCCGGTGCCCGCGATGTGGAGGAGGGGCAGTCGCAAGTGCGGGCATTGACGACTGCCCGGACGTGCTGAAGTACCGTACCGCAACACGCTGTTCGCGCCCGCAATCTTGGGTTCGCTTCCCTCCGCGCGTCTTTTGGAAGATTGGAAGACTGACTGGTAGACATTGAGATTGCCTGATCCTACACGAAAGCCTGCTTGCAAGCGCATAAACGCAACATATCGGATATCATAAATATGGCGGGCCCCACAGCAGACTCAGTGCCTGAGACGAAGACTTTGGCAGAGATATATCCAGAAGATGCGTGGAAGAAACAGTCAGCAAGATGGAATGCGTTGCTCAAGCAGTTTCGCGAGATATACAACCAAAGCCCGGATTTCGTGTCGAGAAGTCCGGGCAGAGTCAACATCATCGGAGAGGTATGTCTCCACCACACGACCTGAGACGTTAATGTAGAGACATACTGACGAGAGGGATAGCACATCGACTACTCCTTATACGAGGTCTTGCCAATGGCCGTCACAGAGGACGTCTTACTCGCAGTCTCCGTACACAAGAAAGAGTCCGGACCCAGCACGATACGACTCAACAATGTACATGCACACAAATTCGAGGCGCGAGAGTTCGACATCCCCGATACGGGAGATGTACACATCGATTCAACAACGCTGGAATGGACGAACTACTTCAAGTCAGGCTTGGTTGGTGCAACGGAATTGCTTCGCGAGAAATCGAAAGAGTTCAAGGGCAGCGTGGGCATGGACATACTTGCAGATGGCACAGTACCATCGGGAGGCGGTCTGTCAAGTAGCGCGGCATTCGTGTGCGCCAGTGCTTTGGCAGTGATGAAGGCCAATGGGGTGGAGCAGGTGGACAGGAAAGAGCTGGTGGAGTTGGCGATTGTCTCGGAGCGAGCAGTGGGTGTGAACTCGGGAGGCATGGACCAGTCTGCCTCGGTGTTCCCTTTGCAAGGCTCAGCTCTCTATGTGTCTTTCGTGCCCGGACTTTCAGCAACGAACGTCAAGTTCCCAGAGCTGAAGTCACCACTCACATTCGTCATTGCGCAATCGTTCGTTGCTGCAGACAAGCACACTACAGGTCCAGTGTGTTACAACCTGCGAGTGGTCGAGGTCACACTTGCTGCTCTGGTGCTATCCAAGATCTTCCGATTATCAAACCTGCCTTCGGATTCCGGCCCACTAGGCGTCAGTCTACGAGGTTTCCACGACACATATTTCCAAGAGAAGGAAGGCATCAAGGACAACCACCAGATCTCAAAAGAGGACTTCCGCCAACAACTCCAAGACCTCATCCACAAGGTCGACCAGTACTTGCCACAAGAGGAGGGTTACACACGAGAACAGCTCTCCGATATCCTAGGCATCAGCATCCCAGACCTGGAGCAAAAGTACATGTCCAAATTCCCAATCCGAGCAGAGAAATTCAAGCTCAGACAACGAGCATTGCATGTATTCAGCGAAGCCAGTCGCGTACTGGCATTCATGGACCTCTTGACCTCACCTGCGCCTCAAACGGATGCTGAGAATGCAGAACTCCTGAAATCCCTCGGCGAGCTCATGAACGAGACACAAGATTCATGTCGAGACATCTACGAAAACTCGTGTCCGGAAATTGATGAACTTTGCAAACTTGCCAAATCTGCTGGGTCATACGGTAGCCGATTGACTGGTGCTGGTTGGGGTGGTTGCACTGTGCATCTTGTGCCTGCTGATAAAGTTGAGGCTGTGAAGCAGAAGTGGATCACAGAGTACTACAAGAAGAAGTTCCCGGATATTACTGAGGAGAAGTTGAGTGAGGCGATTGTTGTTAGCAAGCCTGGGAACGGCAGTGCTGTGTTCCAGGTTGATGGCAGGGAAGAGGTATGAGGGATTCGGTCGATTTGTTGTACAGAAACGGCTCATCTTGCATATTCTGGAGTCTGAATGCATAGCGAGAGATTTGGTTTAGAATTGATGCACACGTGCTGTCGTGGCGCCTAGGTGGAGCAAGCTGCTTTAGGCATGCTATCTTCATCTTGTTGTCGAGGCCAAGCCCCATATGACTGCTGAATATGTTCGCGAGGGTTGAGGGTGAGCGATACTGTGTGCTCTCACTGAACCTGCTTGCTCCTCATGCATAACGCACAGCAGCTGTGCTGTTGCTCCACCTACCACTCGATGGTATCCTCATGTTGCCAGAACTCTCCAGTCTTACCTCCAATATCATGCAAAGCCAGCAAAACCGGCGTCTGCGCTCCCTCATCGACCGTCTTCCGGCCTCCACCTCTTGTCATATCCGTCTTGACGTAGCCGGGACAACAAGCATTAACAAGCACATCCCGACCCTTCTTCTTCTCTTCCGCAGCAATGACCTTCGTGAAAGCAATTTCTCCCGCCTTCGATACAGCATACGCAGCCGAGGGGAATCCATCCTCTTTCTCCCGCCCCTCATCAACCGATTTCTGAAATCGTTGCATCAAAGCCGTAACGTCTGGAACACCAGATTTGCTCGCATCCAAAAACACTTGGCGCACTTCATCAGAGTATTTGTTCAATTTCCCTGCCATACTGCATACATTCACCAGCCTTCCGCCTTCCCTAATCAACGGCAAGAAATCCTGCGTAGCTTCTAACGAGCCGTAGTAATTCGTCTGCAGCGTCTCTTTCACTACATTGCCATCGAAGCCTTGGAGTGCGATGCCCGCGTTGTTGATGACCATATCGATGCCTTCGGGATGTTCTTTGTGCAAGTAGTCGCGGAAGTCTTGCACGCTTTTGGTTTGGCTGATGTCGAGAGGGTGGTAGGAAATGGTTGTTTGGCCGCCATCTTGTTCGAGGACTTTGGCGTTTTTGAGTTGAGGGTCGTTTTGGAGTTCTTTTACTGCGGCAGCGCCTCGTTCTGCTGAGCGGGCTGTTAGGTAGATCAGGAAGGGGCCTGATCGGAGGGGTGATTTGGGGTATTGGAGGGCCAGTTGGCGGACTGTATTGAGTTAGTATCTCTTCGGCAGGCACGTATTGAATAGATGAGGTTGCGTACCAATTGCCAGGCCAATGCCCTTGTTGGCGCCTGTTACGGCGGCCACGCGTGAGGAGACTGCCATGTTGAAGATGGTGTGTGTTCGCAAGTCATCTTGAGACTTGATATTGACGATGATTGATTCACGCGTCGTTCAAAAGATGTCAACGTCAGAGACACGCGATGATCGACTGGCCCCTGCCCATTGATGAGACGTCTTGGCAGTTGGGGACCTGCCGCCTGCACGATGACGAGGGGTGCGTACCACCACGCCAATTCCCTGCTATTCCGCCAAACAGACCTGCTTAAGCTACTCGCATTGGCTGGCCCAGCTGTAGCGGCGACCCTACTGTGCTATCATCGACTCTGATATTTCTTTTCTTCTCTCTAGAATCCGCCCTTGGATGTCTGAAGACGCTGCCGGCGACAAGCTGGGACCGCTCGAGAATAACAGTGTCAGCGCAGTTGCTCAGCCTTTCAAGAAGCGGTCCACCTTTCCACGGTCTATCAGCGAGCTGGTGACCAACCAGCTAGTTCCTGGCAACATGGCCAAGAGTCAGGCGCTCAATACCAACATGGGCGTGGACTTCATCATCAGCTATCGCTTCGAGCCCTCAGGTGCGATGCAAACGCTTGGAAGTTGCTGGTAACCTCAACTAACATACACATAGAGAAAGCCAAAGCTGCCGCTGGTTTCGAGAAGCTATGCGAGAAGCTCTCTGCAGTTGGCTTGGCCACTGAAGCCCGCAATGGAGATAAGAACTCCGTCTTGCTATTTGTGCAAGTTGCCAGTGAGGATCACATGTTCGCAGAAGTGTATCGAAGCAGAGTCAAGGATTGGATCCATGGCGTGCAAACTGGCGAGCCCCCACAAGACGTGCGAGCATCTCTGGAACAGAATCCGCTGGCCGAAGCTGAACGTCAACGCATCGTCTACCAAATGATCACCAACCCAGAGGATGAAGGCGGTGCCGGGATCAGAGTGAAGTCGACTGAATGGGAGAACGTTGAGAGCATATTTGCTCTGCACGACCATACTTTCAACAAGCACTGGCTCAAAAAGTGGGCAACTCAGTGGGCCATCTCTTCCGAGGATCTGGACGACATTCGCAACCGCTTTGGTGAAAAGGTCGCCTTCTATTTCGCATTCGAGCAAACATATTTCAACTTCCTCCTTTTCCCTACAGGATTCGGCGTCTTCGCATACTTCTTCCTGGGCTCGTTCAGCGCCTTCTATGCCATCGTCCTGTGCCTCTGGTCGATTGTGTTCGTGGAGTGGTGGCGACACCAGGAGCAAGATCTCTCGATAAGATGGGGTGTCCGCGGAGTGAGCAGTATTGAGAGCAAGCGCCACGAGTTCCAGCCTTCAAAAGAGGTCGAGGATCCTGCTACAGGAGAGCTCGTGAAGATCTTCCCATGGGACGAGCGACTGAAGCGTCAAGCATTGCAGCTACCCTTCGCCATCCTCGCAGTATTGGTCCTCGGTAGTCTCATCATCCTTTGCTTTGCGATTGAGATCTTTATCGGCGAGATCTACGACGGTCCAGGAAAGTCGATCTTGACCTTCACGCCGACAGTCATTCTAACGACCTGCTTGCCTCTGCTTACCGGTGCGCTCACCAACGCTGCAAAGAGATTGAACGACTTTGAGAACTACGAGACCGACACCGCCAACGGCCGAGCGCTCACTGCGAAGCTGTTCATTCTGGACTTCATCACTTCATACATGGGTATTATCCTTACAGCCTTTGTGTACGTGCCGTTCGGTAGCGTGCTCGTCCCGTATCTGGATGTGTTCAGTAGGATGTTCGCAACCGAAGCTGCGCGAGCGAAGACTACCAAAGGAGGACACTATACGATCAATCCCGACCGACTTCGCAAGCAAACGATCTACTTTGCGGTGACCGCTTCGATCGTCAACTTCGCCATGGAAGTTGTCGTGCCATACATAAAGCGACAAGGTGGTCTCAAGTTCAAGGAGATCAAAGCGAGTCGCACCGGCACTGGTCTCGAGCAGTCTGACGCAGTTGCAGATGCGCCGCAGGAAGAGAAGGAGTTCTTGGACCGCGTACGCAGCGAGGCCGAATTGCCCACGTACGATGTCTATACCGATCTGCGCGAGATGATCATCCAGTTCGGATACCTGTCCCTGTTCTCAGTCGTCTGGCCACTTGTCCCTGCTAGTTACTTGGTCAACAATTGGTTTGAGCTGCGCGCAGATGCCGTCAAGATTTGCGTCGAGATGCAACGACCTACACCGTGGCGCGCTGACACTATCGGACCATGGCTCGACGCTTTGAGCTTCTTGACCTGGCTCGGCAGCATCACAATGGCTGCGTTGACGTACATGTTCTCCAACGACGGAGTCGGTCCGGATGGCAGACCACACGACATCAAAGGCTGGGGCCTTCTGCTGTCGATCTTCTTCAGCGAGCACCTGTACCTGTTTGTGCACGCTTTGGTCCGGAGTGCAATCCAGAAGATAGACTCTCCTGGTCGCCAAAAGATGCGGCGGGACCGCTACTTGACACGACAACAGCTCGTTCAGGATAGCCTTGCCAAACTGCCGAAGGTGCCTAATATCAGCGTGAATGACACACCCATCACCCGAGAGTCTCTGGAGGAAGACGCAAGGAGAGCCAGCCTCAAGGCTGCGACACCCATTGAGAGATTTTGGTCACGACAGCGTGGCTGGCGCGAATCGGCGAAAATGGGCAAGGTGTTCATCGAGAAGTACCAGGACGAAGCCGCAGCTGCAGACCAAAAGAAGGAGCTCTGATCCCATATCGGTGGTAGAAAGGACGAATGCTTGGGAAATAGGACACGCAACCTGGAATTGTTGATGAGACACGGACAGCGAGGCGTTCTGGGTGACTAAAAACTCACATCTGCGCTTCTTTGGACTCACACTACCTACAAAATCTCTCGTCCGAGGCAGGTATCTCTCTCGACGCTTCATTACTGGTGCCTTGATGAAAGTTCAGCTATTCTCTTGCATGTGGTCGGAGTATGCTTAAGACGCCTGGGCGCCACAACATTGTAGCGTCGCGGGGAAGAAGTGGGCGATCGCACTCTTCTATCGCATGCCACGTGCAACTCGTATATCCATATCTTTATTCCAGCAGATCAATCCTGATGTGCAATCCTTCATGATGGTACCTGACGATCTATGCTTCCAGAACTTGTTCTTTCGCCGATGTTTTGCGATGCAGTGCTTACAAGCAACGAGACATGACGTTTCTTGGGGAATCTGAGTCGAAGGTGTTAGAGCGCCATGCATACCCAAAGCGGAATAATGTCTCGACAGACTTACTAACCTTAGCCAAGAATGCCAAAGACCAGGAGAACTCATGCAGGTGCATCACGACACCTGTCTCTAAGCGTGTGGTATATTGCAGATCACTCCAGCCTCGGCTCGTGGAAGATCTTGAGTACAGCAGCCCTAGCCTAACTGCACAGAGTCTTTTGAAGTATTGGGCGAATCAGACTGAGCGAGGACGGCTAGTCGGACTGCACTCCACGAACTATCGAAGTCTTATTGCAAAGTAGCATGTTGATCAGACGGGAAGGAGAAGGTAAGAAGGTGGGCTGATACGGCATCAACCGTGGAACTAGATGGATATCCTCCTAGTGCCTTCGATATGGCCGCGGAAGCAACAAGGTGGGAACATGGCATTTATCTCGCGAGCGAGATATATAAGACTGTTCGTTCAGCACTGTCGAAGAGCCATCGATCCTTCATCAATAGCAGCAACAAGCACATTGTCCTCAGCGACAGCATCCAAACACACAAGTCTCAAACCGATCACCTTCGACTTCTCAGCAACAATGAAGTTCACCCTCACCATCCTCGCCATCGCCGCCTCCGTCCTGGCTCAACAAGAACTCGGTGGTGGAATTGATGGAAACGCTGGCCCATTCTCCGGAACCGCAGGAGGAGCCATCAACGGCCCAACAGGTTTCGTACAAGGCTGTATTGGAGGTGGAGCCGGGCCAGATGCTGGACGAACGGAGTGCTTCCCTGTTGAGACTGCACCTGCAGCGACTTCGGTATGTTCCCCAAAGGATCGGAAAAGTTTTGAGCATGTTGTGTGTGTGGCAGCTACTGACATTCTGTTCCATTGTAGACTCGAACTCAACCTGGTGGAAAGGCTGCGGGTACTGCAGGTCCTGCTTCGGGATTCTTGGATTCTGAGGGACTTTGTGCTGGTGCGGCGTACTCGACTAATGGGTTTACGTTTTGCTTGCAGCCGACTGCATCGTCGTAGAGGTGCTGTCGAGAAGGGAGAAAGGCAGAGTTTGTGCTTTGGAGCGTAGCATTATGATTCAATGAAACTATTGGAAACTTGTTCTATGTTGTTGATACCCTCTTTGGTATATGTCATTTCTTTCTTACGGCGTTTGATTCATCGACGCCCGCGACGATGCGCCTATATGACACCAGACTAGGTTGCTTCGAGCGGGTCGAAAGCCCAATCTCCGTCTAGCGTCATCTATGCGGACCCCGGAGTGAGTGAGTCGTCCCGCGGCTCCGTTGCTTCGTCCACACAGCAGCTCGCCCATCCAAACAGGGCCATGGAAGGCCATACTCAACCCAACCACTCCTTGATCTGAGCCAACTTCATTCGTCGATTCCTACGCTCTCACAGCAAGTCCATCATCCCCATGCATGCCATCTTGTCGCCCACAAAAGTGACGCCGTAGAGCTCCCCAATACCGCCCAAGATGCCCACGTGCTCGAATGGGATCGAGAACTCCATGGTGCCGTGAGCCCACACCTCGTCTCCCTTCGCCTTGTAAGCATGGGTCTTGGTTTCGCCCATGGCAATGCCTTTGTTGTGACCGTATGGGCGAGAGATCTATTGATAACAATGATTAATCAGCTGGTCTGTAACAAGACATGACATGTGCAGCCTGAGCTTACCTTTCCGGAAGCCTTCTTCACTGATGCCAGGCGTAGCTGCACCTCTTTCTCTAGATGGTAAATCTGCTCGAGGTTGAGCTGCTTGAACTCGACCAGGATCCGCACAATACTCGAGTCCGATCGGACAAATGGTGCGAAGTAGACCTGACCGGACGCAGACTTCGCCACAGCATACTCGTCGTATTCGGCGAAGATGTGCTTGTTGCGGTATTCTTGAAAGGTCTGGGAAGAGGCACTCGAGTCCTCGGGAGTTTCGATTAGAGTCAAGGTGCCATTCGTGCGGCGGGACACAGCAATCTTCTTCCCCTGGGTGATGGAGTTGGAGCGAGCGGCCTCTCCATGAGACTCGAGGGGATTGGTGCTCTTAACGTCGTGTACTTGATAGACCGAAGGCGCCGCTTCGGATAGAACCTGTGCAGTCTGGCGGCGAATTGCTAGGGGCTGTCGAACGACATTGGTGTGGAAAGCACGAGCGGCTGCACGGACGATGCCCATGGAGCGCGACATGATGGGTATGTATGTTCGATGTGTTTGATTTTGTGCGGATGATCTAAGGAAGCCGTGTGGTAGTCGTGTGGTGATGTGAGTAGAAGAAAGACGGAGCAAGCTTGTATGCAGAAGATGCACGTAGGAGTGAATTCGTTTGTCGGCTGGTGCACCACGGCTTCACTTTTCACATGTTACACCGCAGCCCCTCTTCGTAGAATCCCTGCAGTTCACGGAGTTCGTCGTTGCGATGCTTCAGAAATTAGCATCAAGAAATGTCATATGATTCGGCCCTCAAAGTACTCTCTATGAACAGTGCCGTAGGCAATTGAAGTCATGAAGCCAAAAGCACATGCAAGATGGCACTATTCGAAGGCCTCCAGAGTGCTGCGTGAGAATGGGCTCTTCCCTCAGCTGTGCTTCGAGATCCTGGAGCTGCGTGGTGTGGGAATAGCAGAAGCAGTGCTTCACTCTTCAAGTTGTCTTCTGGCGCTGAAAAGCGACCACAGAAATAATACAGTTCTTTCATTGAAAACGAATAGCTACTCCGAAAGAGCTCTCAGCACTGCGCCTCGCCATGCATAGAATGCAATCCACTGTAAACAGCCAATCCTCTCGCTCCGAACGCCATGCTAGACGACAGGCACAGCCAAGCCAATATGCAACACAAGATACGAAACGCGCTTTCATGCGCACGCTAGCCCCCTTCAATGCATCATCATCTTCTTTTTCTTGTTTTCCAATTGGTCCACCGCGCGCTGCAATATCCGTGCAGCCTTCAGGACCTGATCTTGCGCGAGCTTCCAATCACCTGCGTCTAACGCATCTCTGACAGCTGGGAAGAAGGCCTCGTCGTATCCGCTCCAAGCTTGGGGGCCGAAGACCACATGCTTGAATTGCTCTCGACCTGGTACACCGTGTCGCTCGTCGTCTTTGGAGGATCTGGGGATATCGAGCAAATCTGTCTCGAATTTCGATAGCGCATCGTTGTACTCCAACCTGCGCATGGCATAGTTGGTGCTCTCCAGGCCTCCCGTTCCAAGAACATTTGTCGTCCAGATATCCTCGAATTTGTGGAACTCGTCCGCGACTTCTTTGAGATGCTGCGCAGCTTGCTTGAGAGGAGTGATGTCGAGTTGAGTGCCCTCTCGCTTGCCTCCCAGTTTCTTGATTTGGGAAGCCGCGTACTGCTGTAGGTTATCAAGATACGGCCCTCCCAGCGCATCAGCATAGCTCTTCAGGTCAAAGGGAACGATTGGCCGATTAGCCACTTCCAGAATGAGCAACGCCCAAATTTGAGCGAGTGTCCGATGCCAGCCAAATTCAGGATCGCCGAACTTCTTCATCCAGTCGAATGTCTCGTAGCATGAATGATATGGATAGCCGTAGGTCGCGCCCTCGAAACCAAAGTCGATGGAAGACGTGCCAGCCATGTCCTGGAAAGCGACATAATCGCTTCCTGCTCCAAGACCTTCGAGCTTCGACTGTCTGTCGTCCCAGATCTGCCGTATTGTAGCTTGACCATCTGGCGTGTCAACTCGATCTAGCACATGAAGGAGACTCCTTTGCCAGACGGGAGAACCTGCAGCTCGAAAGACCGGATCTGGGCCATACACTCCAACATCCACGTTCAGATATGCAACAGCGTTGTCTCGAAGTGCGTCCATGTTGTCTTCCACATATTCGGTACTGCCAACCAGATTGTACTCCTCAGCGTCCCAGCTGACGAACTCGATGGTACGCAAAGGCCGCCATCCCAGCTTTCGCAGCGCGCCAAAGATTCTCACCATCTCCATCAGAACCGCACTTCCACTGCCAGGATCCACAGAGCCGAAGCACCAGCTGTCGCGATGGTTACCAACGATGATCTTTTTCTCCGGCTGTTCTAGACCTTCAATCGTGCCGTGCAGGTTCCAGATCTGCTGTTTGTCGTTCTCATCGTTGTGGTTCTTGAGATTCACAACAGGGGCGTCGGCAGACACAGATGTCGCAGCTCCAGAAAACCACTCCTTGGTGAAGCCCTGATCTCCTCCTACCCATTCCTTCGGCACTCGGACACCATGTCCAGATAAAGATTCGATCAAGACTTTGGCATCCCGCCATGCCAGAGGTAATGACGGTATGTTGACCAGTCCTGGGTTATTATCGTGACTGTGCTGTTTGGCGTCCAATGTGCTTGCAAAGCCAGGTGTGAGAGGATCGCCCGCAACCCAGCTCATCAGGCTGACACCTCCCCTCTGCAAGCTGTCCTCTGGTCTCCAAGGTCCATCTGGCCAGACCGGTCCTCTCGCTGACCCATCTTCCGCAGGATCTGAGTAGATCAAAGCTCCGACACATCCAGCCTCTTCCGCAGCCTTGACTTTCAGCGCCCGGTCTCCTTGCGTGCTGTAATACCGCATCAGCGCGATACTGCCGTTCAGCGACATTCCCTGTTCTCGAAGCCACGCAAAATCTTCTCTGTTGCCTCCATTCGCGTAGATCAGATGTCCTTGTGCCAGGCCATTCTTGCTATGCCCATGCCACGCCCACGTTTGTTGCTTGACCGGATCCGCTCTTTCTTCCTCCAGTTTGGCCTTCCACCTTTTCCCCTTGGGCTCCACGATCTCGACGCTCCTCCCATCCTGTGTTGGATAGTTGAGATACACATAGTAGCTCTTGAGGCTCAGGTCGTCCAAATACCCCTCTTCCCTCCATTTCTCCTTCATCCACTCTGCCATGTACAAATCTCCTTCTGTTCCCGCTACGTGATCATAGCCTGTGATGTGGTACAAGTATTCCTCTATTCGCCCAGCATCCACATTGTCCTGCACGTAGGCGCGTACAGACTCCGGATCGAATCGAGTACCCAGATATCGTCCACCATTGGGAAAGATGTCTAGTATGAAGAGAACGTAGATTAAGATCGCAATAGACATGAGACCGCATAGTCGTGCTGCTGTTGCTGCGCCCATGCGATATTGATCGGGAATGGAAGGAAGTGGTCGGTAGAGCCAGGCCATTCGTTGGGGAGGCTCAGCTGGGGTGTCATTTTCGTTGCTGTTGTCGCGGTCCTCGTCCGGCGGTGATTGTACAGGGGTATATAATGATCGAAAGGAAGGTAATCGAATGGAAGAGAGTGTTGCGCCCAGGTTGGACAAGTGTTGTGTGAATTTGTTTCGTAATCGAGCGCGATGGTACAAGCCAGCTCTCCGGGAGTCTGGATCTGGTGTTGCAGGGTCGAGGTAGTCAAGCTCTTCCACTCGCCGTCGTTCATCATCAGCGCCGCCGTTCACTTCAGGTAATCGAAGGTCGCTGTCCTCGCTCGATCGTGGCGACTCTGCCGTAGGGGGTCGATATGTGCTCGTTCGGCCATCATGTCCCAACAATCCTTCTCGCTCTGCTTCGCGGATGTTTTGGGATGAACTGGGGCGGTTGATGGCGTCTTCGTAAGAGGGAATGGGCACGTGTGCGTAGCGGGCGTATTTGTCGTCGTCGTCCTCCATGGCTCACGAGATCAACGGCGCTCAGGGCCGGTCGACTGTGGTTGGTGTTTGGCTGTTTGGCGCTACCTCGTTGTTCCCATTGCGCCCTGTATTCCAGCGCGTTCAAGCCCTGTCGTTTGCTTCATGCAATTGTGCAGATGCGCCTCCAAACTCCTTGCCAATCCTCCGATGAACACGAGTCGTCAGCCTTCCGTCTCGGCGGCCTGGAGTGAACCGAGCATGCCGAGATCCGGCTGTTACTAGTTAAACGAGCACTTTCCTTATCTGACACAGTTCAACTCGTCTTCCACCTAACAAATAATGCTGTTCCCCTACGATACAACACATGGACCTGCGGCAGATGATCGCTATCGGCCGCAGAGGGCCAACTCACAGTGCTGGAGATTAGACGGCGCTCAGGACAGCAACATTGGACCAAAATTGCCGAAGCAGGTTCATATCAAACGCTGCATCCCGATGATGGCGATGTTCTCCCCATACTCAAAGGCACATGCTCGCAACACCTGACAAAGTGCTGAGGTAGTCTGGGACCTTTTTACTGTCCACTTCTAGAGTATTGCGGCCTCGCCTGATGAGGCGTTTGGCGCTGCATACGGTGGCGCTCACAGCCTCACCTCGAACCTAGGCATTTCTGCGTGCATATAGTCCTGCACCGCGTCTTCGCGCACTGATATTCCACAGCTGACATTTAAGCCATCGATATCCGGGACACATCACCGTGCAGCTGAGCAGGAAGTGCCATGCGCCTCATTAACACAACAACTCTACAGTTCCGCGACTTCCTGGGGTCTGAGATTCCTCGATACGCAATCCTCTCACACGTCTGGTCGGACAGTGAAGTCTCTTACGAATATTTTACTGCTGGTCGCAAACAGGACGGGTATGGCTACCAGAAGATTACCAAAATATGCGAGTTTGCCCGAGAGACATATGAATTGGATTGGGCATGGGTCGACACCTGCTGCATCGACAAGCGCTCATCTGCCGAGCTGTCCGAAGCGATAAACTCCATGTTTGCATGGTATTCGAACGCTGCTGTATGCTTAGTCTTCCTTCCGGATGTGCACGAGCTGCCTGAGCACGACCCAAACAATGTGGTGCAGCTAAAAGATTACTACAAGCCATCACCAACTCGAAAATCCTCCTTCGAGGATGTCAGAGATACGTTCATGCGCTTGAAAGTCCACACCGACGAAGCCTCATTCGTAAGATCCGGAGAGCTCGTACCATTCGCCGTAGAGGAGTTCCTTGTCAGCAGATGGTTCACCCGAGGCTGGACATTGCAAGAGCTTATAGCACCCTACGCCATCGACTTCTACAACACATCTTTTCAAAAAATAGGCGATTGCTATAAAAGCACTTCTGTTAATCCGCAGTCGTTCGAGATCAAATTTTTATCTCTACACTTCCTAGTGCAAAGAGCAACAAGTATCTCACTCGAGGACCTGTGGGTTGGCCGGCGTGCTGCCCCGTGCATCGCACAGCGCATGAGCTGGGCTGCCAAAAGAACCACGACGCGACCTGAAGATATGGCATACTGCCTGCTCGGCCTGTTCGGCGTCAATATGCCTCTGCTCTACGGCGAAGGCGGCGAAAGGGCTTTCGAGAGACTACAACTGGAAATACTCAGTCGAGGCACAGACCAATCCCTCTTCATGTGGAAGCCCGACGCCAGCCAGTACTATCGTCAAGAAAACTTCTTCTTCCAACTGAACGGGTTCTCTCTTCTCGCTTCCAGCCCTACTGCGTTCGTGGGTTGCACCGAAGCAGTATCAGAGAATGCGCAGAACACCCGCGACTCTCACGTGCTCGCCCAATCAGTCTTTACGCGTACACCGAGAGGTCTTGAGACCAAAATCGTCTTGCCGCAAGGTTTCTCACCGCGTCCCGGACCTACTTTTTGGCTCCTTTACCCCCTGCGCTGCAAAGTTAGCGCGACAAGCCTGTCGTCGTACCTTGCCATCTACGTCGGAGTTCGCCACGAAGCCAGCAAGGTCGATTATGCGGATGGGGCATTACGAGCTCGTGGCGCCGTCATGTTACAATGTGATATTCGTGAGGAACGAAAGATTATTCAACATGTGCTTCGAGATCCGACATTCAACATCGATTCTCTAATTGCGATGGCAGGGTCTGATCAGAGCCTGGAAGACGTTCTTTCTCCTTATCATAAGACCTGGAACTCTTTGCGTAATATGGTGGACTTAGAACGACCGAAATTCAAATTGTATTTCTCGCGTGATGCTGAAATGGGAGAACTTTTGCCGAATACATGACTGGGAAGAGCAGGGCTGGAATCGTTGAGTTTGTGTCATGAGCTGACGAACGGGGAGGAACGCTGGCAGCCTCTTGGGGGCAATCACAATTGGAAGTAGGTAAAAGTTCAAATGCAAAGAAATACAGGACGGTTGTTTGTGCCAACCTCGTTCCGCATCAAAAAATTGTAATTTGCACAGGAGGTGGGTAGTCGTATCTGGCGTCTATGCTGTACACTTTTCGCGCTGAGAAAGGTTTCAAACCTCCTCCTGAAACTTGACAGACGCTTGCCGGACGACATAGCAAAACGAATCTTCGATGGTGCGGGCAGTTGACAGCATCATGCTCATCCATACTGCCATGTCGCTCCGACTCTCGACCGAAGATATAGTGTACAATGGGCGAAACAGCCACTCTCATTTCTTCCCTGCAGCTGCTTGACCAGAAGTCGCTTGCGCCTTAGCCTTTTGGAACGCTTGCGATGCAGCACTCGCCACACCCTTGCCATTACCGTTCCCAGTTGCAGGTGTTCCAGGAGGTCTCGGTGTCTTATGAGTTCCTTCGGCATTCGCTTTGTTCGAAGTGCCAGCTGGACCGACTTCTTTCCACGGGAATCTCAACTCGTCGTCTTTCCTCATGAAATGCTTTCTCCTCTTCTTTGTCACAGCATGCTCCACCATCACCTCTCTTGCCATCTCGGCCATGAATTTGCGAATGAAACGTGGATCCCAGAGTTCGGAGGCGATGCCGAGGTCTTTGCAGCAGCGCATCAGGGCGTTGGATTTGCAGCCTTCGGTCGCAGTGGGAATTCCATCGGGGTCGAAGTACTGTTGTTCGCCTCGGGCGATGGAGACGAGACTGTATGCCGTGTCAGTATCGAAGCTCATCAGTCGGGTTTCGTGTCTGCCCTACCGTCCTCCACAGACGAGTCCATATTCTCTTGTCACGACCTTGGCCGTGACAATGGTCTCTCCTCGTGGTGCAAGTCCCCATCCTCCAGGCCCGAATGCTCGATTCAACTTCCTCCTGTATTTGATCTCGGGCAGATAGACGATGCCATCTGGCTTGATTTCAATGTCATCAAAGTCCAAGGGCTCTTGCAAGATCGCGGCCTGCTCTGGAGTGAAAGGTGTAGACGACAGGCCATGGAATGAGCGTGTCCAATCGACCTGCTTCTCGTTCTCGTTGAGCACCGGCGGGGGATCTTCCAGTCCGTCTGTAAGTGACCGCACTGGCTCGGACTCGTCGCTCGGTGAGAGCTCGTGCTGCACTTTCGCGACATTGGCACCTGCATTCACGGGAATCTTGGGCGCTGGCGCCACGGGCTCTTGATGGCGCTTAGGGGAGGTGGACAGACATCGCGTTCGCTGTGCGACTCTGCATATCCGAGGAGCAGCGAGAGAGGGCGTGGATAGTGCGGAGGCGAATCTCGCGCTCGCGCGGTGTGATGTAGACATTATCGGGGGGAGCTGTGAGGATGGCCTGGGATGCTCCGAAACATTGAAGTCACAGCACGCGGCTCATTCCCGCGGCCACGTGTGAGCACATTGCGCGACGGCAGGCGATGTCCTCGACTGCTCAGCTACGCCCTATCGCCCTTTACTTTGTAGGATCGTAGGATCAGGACAAGAGTACTACGGAAGACAATGCGATTGTGCAGAATCCCGTCCAGCGTTTCTCTCCTGTACACTGAGTGGGCGTATCTACTCCCCCCGACCAGTCGCGCATTCCCAAGTCGGCAGCGATGTACGCTCATGCATCCTTCTGATCGGTCCTGCCCTCGTTGCCCTGTCTCTTCCAGCACTGCTTGAAGGCCTCCATCTGATTACCGAGGGTCAGTATGGTCTTTGGTATGTCCGGACCGCAGTTCGGGTCGAATGGCCAGGAAAGCAAGGTAGCTGCCGAGCCCGGGCATTCGGACTCACCTCTCCTTTGCACGCTCTCCAATCCTTCTTCTCACGGAAACAGTCGTTCAGCGTCGCATTCTCGTCTGCCAATGGTCAGCGAGGCACTAGATCAGATCACGCGGTCACCGTCCGTATACCTGAGCAGCCAGTGCTGAAGATCCTCTTGTCCCTGCACCTCCGAGTCAATTGTGCACCTTCGGACTTGGCTAAACAACATCATACCACTCGTCGGGCTCCTCAGCGTTATCGGCCTGCACTTCGGCGGTTTGCTGCTTCTCCGTGTTCGACATTCCGACTGTTTCCTCGGATGGTCGTTCGATGACGAAGCAGAAGCACCACTCCCAATTTCGCAAAGAGTGAAAGACATCACCAACTCCACACGTGATCACCAGGTCCTTGCCACTACTACCAACATGGCCTCGAAAAGGATCAATGTCTTGATCTACTCTGGGCCTAGCACATCGCTACCGTCAATACGGCACGCAACGTGGACCCTACGTCGTTTGCTCGGTCCCAACTATGCTGTGCACACACTGTCAGCGGAGCAACTGCTCAAAGAGCCTTGGCCATCGACATGTGCGCTCCTTGTTATCCCCGGAGGCGCGGACATGGGCTACTGTCGCAGCCTCAATGGAGCTGGTAATCGACGCATCAAGGCCTACGTCCAAGGTGGTGGCAAGTATATAGGGTTTTGCGCCGGAGGCTACTACGGCAGCGCAAAATGCGAATTCGAACTTGGACGAAAAGGCTGGGAGGTGGACGGCGCTCGTGAGCTTGCCTTCTTTCCCGGCATCTGCAGAGGTCTGGCCTTTCCAGGCTTCGTATATGGCAGCGAGAAAGGTGCCAGGTCGGTGAAAGTGGCCACCGCACACGGCACATTCAACTCATACTACAACGGTGGTGGCGTGTTCGTCGATGCCGATAGGCTCGCGGACAGAGGTGTAGAAGTGCTTGCAGTATACGACGAGGAACTGGCAGTGGACAGCGGCGCAGCCAAAGCTGCCGCCGTCTACTGCAGAGCGGGAGAAGGAGCTGCTGTGCTCACAGGGCCGCATCCTGAGTATGTATCACTGGTTGTATCTTGATCAAACTTAATACTGACAGATGGCCACAGATTCGCCGGCATCAACCTCAATCGAAATGAGCCAACGAATCCCGACTATGGCAAAATCGTCGATGCGCTTCTCGCCACTGATCACCAACGAACAGAATTTCTCAAGACCTGCTTGAGTAAACTCGGGCTCGAAGTGAGCCAAGAAGCACAACCGGTACCGTCTCTCTCTCCTATCCACCTCACATCCATGTACCCCGCCGAGATCGACGACCTCATCGTCTCATGGGTGAAGACTGGCCTGGTCACAAGTGAAGAAGGCCAAGGCATCTTAAGAGGCGAGAATGACACATTTCGTTTCCCATACAATGTGATCTTTGGTACCGAAAAGCCGCCTGTCCTGCCAGAAGAGCCTTTCGACCCAGTAAAAGATGCAATCAGAACAAATGGCTCTTCGCACACAAGCAATGATGTTGGTGCCCAGACTGACGGAGCTGCGGACAGGATTCCCGACTATAATGCCGTTGAGAAGATTCTCGTTGCGCATTCACGTGGCTACCCTCATATCAAGACAACACCACACTTTCGGCATCTGGAGTTCTATGAGTGGCTGCTCAAGTACCGGCAGAAGGATGGCAGTGGTATCATGGGCGACTTTGGCCGAGTACTGCTCTACGGAGAGGTGGTCACATCTACGCAGACACTTCTCGAGAAGAATGTCACCATGCTCTCGCAGCTCCCCATTGGCACAACAGCTGTCGCGACAACACAAGTATCTGGCCGAGGTAGAGGCTCCAACGTCTGGGTATCTCCTCCGGGCAGCATGATGTTCAGCACTTCCTTCAAGCACCCTTTTTCCCTCTCAACATCCGCACCGGTAGTATTCGTACAATACATCGCAGCAATGGCCATTGTCGCAGGAATCCAAGGCTACGACCGCGGCTACGATAGACTACCCATCAAACTCAAATGGCCCAACGACATCTACGCTCTGGCACCCAACACAACAAAATCTCCTAGCGATCCCACAGCTTATCTCAAAATCGGCGGCATCCTCGTCAATTCCTCTTACTCCGGAGGCGACTACACCTTAATCGTCGGCATCGGTCTCAACCTCTCCAACGCCGCACCCACAACCTCCATCAACGACCTCGCGCAAAAAGCCGGCTTGCAACCTCTCAGCTACGAACGTCTCCTCGGATCCGTCCTCACACATTTCGAATCCTTATATGCTCGATTCTGCCAATTAGGTTTCAACCAAAATTTTGAGAAATTGTACTATGAGCAATGGTTACATAGCGGACAAGTCGTGACATTGGAGACTGAAGGTGGTGCGAGGGCGAGGATTAAAGGTATTACGAGTGATTGGGGGTTGTTGGTCGCGGAGGAGTTGGGAGAGAATGATCGGAGGACGGGGAGGATGTTTGAGTTGCAGAGTGATAGTAATAGTTTTGATTTCTTTCGGGGTTTGTTGAAGAAGAAAGTCTGATCTATGTAGGAAGAGCTACGCGCTGAAGACCTATATCTGTATATGGAATCATGGACGATGAGATATGACAATTACTGTTTGATAGTTGCGACCAGTGCCTGGATGGATTATGTCTCAGTAGTAGCAAAAAAAAGCTCAAAGATGTGATACGACAGGAGACTCAATTCTAGCTGCTCGCAATAGTCGTTCAATTTGAGACCAATCGCGCATGGCACTAATTGACGTGAATCGCTCTATCCCTGATGTGCTTTCTGTTGACTGCAGGCGTGGATGTTGCTCTTTCTCGGCTGACTTGCCGCAATTAGAGGAAGGCAAATTCCAGGTTGACCGACAAGTGGGCGTGGCTCACCAACACATTATCAAGTCTTCATCGCATATTATATGAATAGACTACGAACTATCAGTGAGCTGCTCTGCAGAAGTCCAGCGGACAGCGAGCTTGCTGGCCGGTAGCCGGGCTTTCCCGTCAAATGAGCTCACTTTGAATTAACCCAACTTTCGCCCAACTTCCCCTCACCTGTCCTGCATTGAGATACATATTATTGCAACACGGTTTGACGGGTATTCCCGTGGCCGGGTGGCCTAATGGTAAGGGTATGTTGCTATCCTCCGCCTCCACACTCGTTGTGCAGTGTGCTGACTCCATTTGTAGCGTTGCTTTCCGGTTTGTGGAACTGGCAAAGATTGTGGGTTCGAGTCCCATCTCGGGTTTGTCCTCGCCGACTCCTATACTCTTCGACTATTACTAACGATGTCTGCAGTCGCTGTTGTGTACAACCTCTCTTTTGCCCAGAAGATGAATTTTTGCTCCGTCGAAGTACCATTTTTGGCCGAAGTGAACGAGTGAGGACTTGACACGTTTTTCTGATGCTGCAGAGACAGATCGTAGTCTTGAGAAGAGCACAAGAGATTGTTCAATGCTAACAATTCCAATTGTGGCAGCTATGTGCTAAATTGACCAAGACTAACTACATCGGCAATCAGACAGGACCGTCGCTCTATAGGGCAATTTCTGTTTGAATGAAAGTACTAGATTATAGTACGGGATATCTTCAACAGCCAGCAGGCGAATTGACGAATGCAGAACGCATGAACAAGCTATCTGCTTACAGATAAGATAATTGTATTCATCAGAGACACGTCCAGTCTTTCGTGGCCAAAGACTTTCAATTTCTTATGAAGATGCGACCTTTCTGCAAAGCAACACTGTACGAAGCCTTGAATCGTCCGACATATCCTTGCTATAATTCCTGAGCAATGGCACCTGTACTAACCACTACGATTCGAAGTAACGATCTTCGCCAGCTGGTCCAAGACAGACCACACGTATCATTGTAGAAGAATGGTTGCAGTGCAATTCCTCACACAGCTCTAAACACTTCCCTATCGTAAGGAGCTCTAGATGATATGGACGAACTTTCCGCC
This sequence comes from Cercospora berteroae, assembly GCA_002933655.1. NCBI lineage: Eukaryota > Fungi > Ascomycota > Dothideomycetes > Mycosphaerellales > Mycosphaerellaceae > Cercospora > Cercospora berteroae. The sequence continues at coordinate 38,940 of PNEN01000340.1, read as the reverse complement.
TTCGCATCGACCGGTCATACTGTTTGAGTCTCCACGCTATCATCGGCTCAACCGGAAGCATCTTCTGAGGATTATGACCCGATATCCTAAGACAGGTAGGAAACGCTGACGTCTGCTATTATAGATGTTCAGTTCATTCGATGGTCGGACGACGAAGACCGAGAACCTGACTGCTGAGCTCAGCTAAATTGCTGTGATGATTTGTCTCACTTCGGCAATAGTAAACCATGCTGCGGACGAGGACGGCAGTGACGCAGCGGATGCGCTCTTTCTGGCGCCGGGTGAGCCCGTTTACTCCTCGCTCTCTTGAAAGTCTCGTAGTGCAGTCCGATTGAAGACAGACAGGTAATCACACTGAACAGCGCCATCTCCTAGCCAATGCAATGAGCTTGGCAATGATGTGGCTCATCGCTCTCTCGGAGTGCGCAGAAGCGCGAGGCCGAAGACATAGTCCAAAGGTTGTACGATATATGTATCGCAGAGAAGTAGTATGTCGTAAAGCTTGAGTATCATATATTGGATCATTGTCGTCTCATCAAGAAGGAGATAGAACTTACGTTTTAGACTCTACCAATGTCTCCTCCTCCTTCACCAGACTCCAGCTCGATCCCCGTCGTCGTCATCGGCTGGGGTCGTGAAAACGGCGTTGGTCTTCGTGCCCAAGACCTTCACAGCCTGGAAGACACCCTACCAGATGACAGCCATGATAGATTTCATCGGGACTCTGCCGCAATACCGCTATTCGACACACAACTTAGCAGCTGTCTTGCATAACCTACATCCCCGCCCGAGAGCGCTGATAATCGGTATCGCGGTCGACCCTTCTCTTGTGGGAGAAATAACCGGAGTTTGGAATGAGTACGTCGATACTGTCCTGAAAGAGGAATTCAAAGTGAATGACGAATGGAGGGAAAATGGCATCTGTCCGGTATGTTAGCTAAAGTATTCGCGGAAGCAAGAATAATGAATTGACTGTCTTCAGCTATCACTTACGCATTACGTCGATCCCAAGACCACGTTACATCCACCGGGAGATATAGGCTGGGAGAAAGAAATGTTCAAGCAACTCGATGCTGTTTTTCGACCTGAAGTGTCATGGAGCTGAGTCAACAGGCCAGGCTACGATATGATATTTGCCGATACGTCTTAGGCTGGGAGCACTATGTCCAGGAAGGAGGGCCGCCAGCAAGCACCTCGAGGTCCTCATTGAGATGATCCTGAGTCCGCAGAGCTGCAAGGCATTGCAGGCCTTAGAAAATCGAGGACAAGGTTTTGGAGGCGTGTGTTCGTGCAGTGACCGTGGTCTGCACGTGCTATGCAGCATTACTTGAGGACGCCTGGAGTTGCAACGCCCACGACCCTTCTAATTCGTGTTCGTCCAAAATTTCGGAATCACATCGCGCCGGACAGCTGTGTGGTTCTACTCCGCCTATGAGGCAAGGACGAGGATCCGATGTCATGGTGTCTCTTGCAGTACTTGTCGAGCTCGTACAGAGCGCCGTCTTTCGCTGACGTCGTGAGCGTTTGAGAACGGCGTAGAGGCTGTCAGTGCCAAAGTTCTGCTGGGGTTTGGGTAATGGAGTACAGTGACGGCTCACTGCCTCTGCATAGTCAGCATGGCTCACGGTCTCCCACGTCGTCCTTAGACGCTTGTTCCTAATCGCAAACAGAGATACCACGTTCTTGCTCGGGTTCGTTGGTTGCTGATGCTGATTTGTGGGAAGTCACGCTCGGACGCTTTGAAACCTGAGGCACCACAAACATTCTCATCAAATGTTCAATATGAATCCACAGAGGTTCGAGAAGCAGATGGATCTGTTCAACAATTTCATGTGACTAGCAAGGAGTAATCCAAACTTCGGTCGTTGGCTTTAGAGACCGATTGCTACTATCAGACGTTTCTCGCTTCGGGACTTCTCTGCTGGCGCACAAGCAGTCAACCTCGAACACAGCCTTGCGACAGCCACAGTGTGCCCTATTGCACAGTGGCGACCATGCCGTCGCCACGCCGGAGACAGTAGTATTCCTACCGTACTCGTACAAATGCCCACGACCACCAGGCCACGACCACAAGCCATCTCCCATCTACGGCCCGGAACGACCAGGCAACGACCTCCCGAACCAGTCTCCAGTGTCACAACAACGTCTTCCCCAGCTCAACGGTCAATGCAGGGCAATCAAAGCGGTCCATGGTAGAATAAACATGCAACGCATCAACCACAATGCTGTTGCCTCGTCTTGTCCCTGAAAATTGATTGATTGCGAGCAAAAATCAAAGGCTCGGGATATTGTGATAGAGAGACATGCATGGTGGCCAATAGGCGCGAGGAGAAAAATAGAAACTGCGAGGTTTCGTTTCCGACTTACTACTATGATCGTTGTCTCGCTATGCGAAGCTAGAAACAGAAACAGAAACAGAAACAATGGTTCTTTTCGGGAGGAGTCCGATGTCTCCGAGACGTTCTATTGTGGCTGCGGCAAGGTTGGACTTTTCTCGTGACTTTGTTGCTACGCTACCTCGACTTTAGCTCTGCGTGGCATTGCGATGGTCTATCATTTAGGCCGCAGAGCGTGTTGAAGGAGCCAGGCGGCAGAGTCGTGTTTAGGGTGCCATACATAGCAGCCTTCGGAGGAGATCTCGGACAGTTGGCAGTTGAGTGGTATACGTAGCTTGGTTCCTTCGTGGGATGACCGACCGGGTGATCATCAGAGAGCGAGTGGGAATAGCAGTGCGAGCAGATCCGGAGTGCGAGGGTCCTGGGCGTAGGATCTGGTCTGCTGGTGGTGTGAGTGGTGGCAGTTTCCTCTCACATGCAGCAGCGCATCACACAACGCCGCAGACGTTCCATCAGGCGCTGCTACAGTACCTGCTCCTGGTTTTCCGCTCGCCTCATCTCTTCCGCAGCGCTCGTCGCTCCTACAGTAGGATGTGCTAGTGAATGCAAGACAGGAGGTTGCCGAAAGGGTCGCCACGTGTCACAGCCAATCTCGCGCGCCGATATGCGGGATTCCTGTGGGTGGGCTGGTGGCAGGTGGCCGGTCACAGCTGCGGCAACGGTACACGAACACATCACCGTCGCGGCATTTTCTGTGATGCAGGGGAGGGGTCGAGTGGGCGCGCGTGGATGGATGGCAAAGGCCGTGCGGATAGCCGCGGCGAGGAGGAGTGGGAGTCTGTCATCAGATCAGGCGTGCGCGATGCGTGTACTCCACGGAGGTACACGGCTATATTTGGCGTAGTGAATCGGATGCGTAACCAACACGAGCTTAGAACACGCAGACGCAGGCCCGACCGGCCGAAGGTGAGCGCGGCGGTCGTTTGGGAGTGGTGTGGAAGTGGAAATGGTACCGCTACGTCAACGTGAGCTGGCACGCTGGGACCGTTGGCCTGGGTAGAGATCCGGGACGAGTCACACAGCACGGTGAGACCAGGAGGCAGGTGAGTGAGTGCGGTGAGAGGCAAGCCGACTGCCAGGCATTATGACATGGCGGACGTCCAGGCAAAGCAGAATGGTGAGCTCATGCGGGCCAAACAATGGGACGACAGAGGCACCCGCACGTTGCGCCGCGTTCCGGCAGCAGGCTGTGGCCGGACCAGACCAGCGCTGGCGCTGGCACTCTGGCTGCCACGGCTGCGCGAGGCGGGCGGCGGGCGGCGATGACGGGGCCACCGCACAAGCAAAAAAGCGATGCGCGCGGATCACAGGAGGCGTGTTGTGAGCGAGTGTGTCATGACGCGAGGGACATGGCTGCTTGGCGTACGGAGCGCGCAAAGGCTGTGTGCAGAAAGAGCAGCGCGAACGTGGTCGGCGGAGGAGGGCCAGGCGAGGCAGCGCGCGCTCAGCCAACCGGGCACGACGAACGCGAGAGCCGCGTGCTGGGAGAGAGGTGCGCGAGCGAAGCGTGCAGGGCCGGGTTGGTTTGGCGAGACGACTGCGAGCCGGTCTGACACGATGCGCCAGGCAGAGTTTTCCTGTCGCCTGTCGCGGTGCTGTGACTGTGGCCGCAGTGAATGAATGCGTGTCTGCGGCCGCCTTGCACCCACCGCTCGTCGCTCATCTCAGCAGGCGAATTGCTCGTTGAGCACAGGGCTGCCGCATCGGCCGCGCGAGAGATTGTCATCATGATTGCCCGCCCAGCACGGTGGAGCATCGAAGTCATTACGAGGCCGATTCCCAATATCGAGACCACCACTTCTGGCACTTCTGTCACAGCAGGGGGCTTCGCCGCTTCGGATTGGCCCGCGAGCCGAAAGTCATCGCGCAACCTTGGGAAAGGTCATCCCAATCTCCTCGCTCGTCTCGGTCGTGGTCGCTGGATCCCTTTCGGCCTTCACTTCCATCTCCCCATCTCCCTCTTGTCCCTCCCGCACCGCACCACGCTGCCGGCAACAGTGTGCGCGTGAAAGAGTCGAAGCCACCGCGCTTTCGTCGCTGCACGTCTGTTGGAGCGTTTTCGGCCACTTGCACTCTCCGTTTCGCGCTGCGACTCCGCCACGTCAAAGCCATCCTTCGCAAACGCCGAGCCATCATCCTACGACCAGCGAGAACGACAAACGCGCACTACCACCGTCGCCGTCCATCTCGCCGCCGGACTGTGCCTGCCGCAGTGCGGTCAGTACCAGAACCGCCTCGAAGTCTCCCGCGCGCCTGCCGTCACCGACTTCCGCGTTTGGTATCAGTGCGCGCCATCACCTACGCACTCTTTCACCACCACAACAACACCACCAGGGCAGAACTATTCACTTAGCTTCGTCCCTCACTACACGCATCACTTGATACCACTTGCCACGAGCATCGCTCGTCACCGCCACCTCGACTTCCGCACGACCGATCTGCAAACGAAACATCTGCCGGAAGTTGCGACCCTGAAACACGACCTGCGAAACACCGAGCACTCACTCGCGACCTCGACAGCTTCCATCAAGACATTTGTTGATTGCTGGAATCGCATGGTACGAAGCCAGTAAACTTGCACCGCTCGAGCAGGTGCCTGGTCTTTGTCGGTGCGCTTGAAGAGAGACCGGTGCGTCACAGATTGCTTCAGCGTGGAGGAGTTATTGGCTGACATACATACAGGTTGCATTCACGCACCGCGTCTCCGCTTCCGCCTCTGCAACTGCAATCATGCCAGGCTACTATCAGCGGCCCATGGCCGGTCAACAGCCACTGACACCGCCCGACTCTGATTCCGGCTATGGATACAGCCACATGCACTACGGTCAAGACCTGTATTCACAAGCACAGAGCCAGTGTCGGCAGGACAGTACGTACGACTACCAACCACAGAGTTACATGCAGCCCGCAGTCGCCCCAGCGCCACCGACATATCAGTACCAACCGCCCAGCTACCAGAACTCCACAAGTCTGCCGCCGATCTCGAACTTCTACGATCCCGTGGCCGCGCCGATTCTACCTCCCTTGAGGATTCACGATCGTCTGTCCTTCACCGATGACTATCACCAGCGACTCCAGCAAGAAGAGCAGTCCCAGCGCGCACGCGAACAGCAACGACAAGCAGCCAAGGACGAAAAGGCCACCGGCGGAGTGTCGGCGCACCTCGATTACGAGATGGACAGTATGACGGATTTTGTGACACAGGCTGTGACCTCCATGTATGCCTACCACCAATCCCCCATCAGCTTGGCTGATATTGACATGACTCGAAGCTTTCAACTTCGGCAGCCCATCTCACCACAGTTTCGCAAGTGGGTGCACCAGGTGCTCTCGGCGACACGTCTGCCCGCGGCTACGATTCTTCTCAGCTTGTACTACCTCAACGACCGCATGATCAGATTCGCAAAGACCATCGTCCCCGGCGACAACGAAATCTACCGCCTTCTCGCCGTTGCACTCATTCTCGGCAGCAAGTTTCTGGATGACAACACCTTCATCAACCGATCTTGGTCCGATGTGACTGCGATCAAGGTTACCGAACTCAACAAGCTGGAAGCTTACTGGCTCGAGTTGCTGGGATGGCATTTGCACATTGACCCATCCCTTGGAAGCGTCAATGGTAACAGCTTCAAGTCGTGGTCTCAGGCATGGGAGTCACACAAGGCCAAAATGATTGCCAAGCAGATGCCTGCACGCCTGTCACCGCTTGACACGACCTTGCACCGCCATGCTCACACAGCCGCGAGCCACGACCGGTACTCACCCTACCCATCGCCTTACACCACTGCCTCGACTCGGTCATTTGAGCAGCCCCAGCCACTGTCTGCGACCCTCTCAGCGCGCTCCTCGCAGTTCTCGACACCTTACAGCTCAGTTGACCCGTGGGCACCAAGCACACGAAAGGTTGATGACTACTACAAGTCAACTTCCCGGTATGACGCCTATGCTGCTGAGTTCGAAGAGGCGAACCGTCGTGCTGCGTCAGAGGAACGTGTTCGCTACCAGTACGCTTCGAATGCGCACCAGTCCTACTATCAGTCGCCACCATACAGCTCTGGTTGGGATACTGGCTCATGGAATAATCACCGCTATGACTGCGGCTGTCAGACCTGTGTCTATCAGCAACACTACCGGAATTATCCAATGAGCTCGACCTACGCACCGCAGCCAGTCATGGGCTGATGTTGCGGCGGAATGTCGTAACATGGATACCATCTGTCCAAAACCATCGCGCAAATATGCGCTTCCTTCTGGAGCCTTTCTTGCAGCGTTCTCGCCCTCATCAAAAATTCGATTCCACCGAATCCGAACACGTCGGAAGATCATGCCGCGTTCTTCCTGCATAAAGTTTTAGTACTCTGGGCTCTGTTTCAACGATACGATTTATGCGACGACCATCACCGTTGGCTTGACTGGTTGGTCGCAGTTCACATTCACGCATTATCGCATGCATGGTGCTCTACGTCTGGGAACCGACCGCCTCAACACCTTCGCACCGAGGTCACTATACATCACGTCTACTCGCGCCCGGGATTGCGAGTAGACTCTTGCTTTCGTTCTTCGGCGGTCGATGTTTTTCCTCACGGATTGTTTTTTTCTGTTACGTAGCATGGGCATCGGATTGGGGGGGGGGAAAGACAATTCATGGGGTTCTCATTGTCACTATTATTCGAACCACAGCACGGCGTTTTACAAAAAGGGGAATTGGGATTAAAAGGGTCTGGGGAATTCGACATGGGGGAAATTTTTCCCGCGAGCGAAGATGCGTTGTTTGCTGCTTTTTTTTATGACGTCCTGAATGCACATGGGGTTGTGGGAAGAGAAGATTGAGAAACAAAACAAAACAGCGAATGCATCTCCAGGACTGCGATGGATAGAAGGAGGGATCCGCATCGCTGCTTTGCTCTCTTCTTTCCCGCTGTTACCCACACGCAGAGAAGTGCGTTGTCTTTTTTGCATTTTCCATTGCGCTGCTGCTGCTAGAAGATACCACTTTTTTCCGTTTTCGCATCAGGGACATTGCGATACAATTTTATTCACGATCGCTATTTGAGAACTTTTCAAAGAGTTTGGAGAGAGGACTGAGACAGAGAGAGGAGATACCCCCCCGCGCGAAACCTTTGACATCAATCATCGACACGAAAGACCACAAAACCAACAACAATAAATTGTTTGGCAAGGATAGAGGCAAAAATATTATTGGGATTTTCTTGATTTTTGGAACTAATTTTTTTGATGCAAAAAAGAAGTTGGACTGACGGGCCCTTTTGATATATATATCTCTTTGAATGGATATATGTTTTGGGCTGGGAGCTTTTTGGTTCTCCTTTGGATGCTTTGTGGATGACTATTTCTATTTCTATTTTCACTTCATGCGTCACATTTTCTGAGTGGTTCTTTTTGTGGGTGATGGGTTGGTGGGTCGTGGGGCCGGAATGGACGTGGGTGTTGGTGTGACATGAGGTGAGGTGAGAGTAAGATGTGAGTGGGTGGGTTGTTTGCTGTGTGGATGTGAATTGAAGTGGACAACGGGTGGAAGTGAAGTGAAGTGTCAACATGGGAAAAAAGGACTTTGCAGCTGATGGGAGCAGTTCTTATTTCCCGTTTGGGTGAAAAGTTGCTGCGAGAGGTCTTGACTTCACTTCATATACGCGAATGCGAAGGCACAGGCGATGACTTGGCGCTATGTTCTTTGCTGGAGTGTATGAGGCAGGACATGTGGGTTTCCTACTGGCAAACATGTTTGAGGTGTGGAGTTGTTCAGAGCACTCTAGTGCTCGAGACTGTCCTGTGGAAGATCGGACGAGGAGCCCTCGGTATGTCTGGAATCCATTGCCAAGAACGATCTGTCCTGAGAATGATCTCTTTCCTGGCGGGACGTTTCGAGAGATGCTTCTTCAAGCAATGTCAGACATGGGTTCACGGTAGTCTGATGCATGGCATGAAGCCCGTGAACCGCAAGCACAGCGCTGCCTTGAATCGCCTTGACCTGGTCTTTGCCTCTGGCCCGGTCTTCCTGCATGGCCTGGCGCGGAGAACTAGCAGTGATGGCCAGAAGGCATTGGACTTGGCGATCCTGGTGTGACCATCGAGACAGCGTCGAAAGGATCATCTTGAGATCGCAGAGGCATCTTCTCGTTCATGACCTCACGATTCGTGGCAGATCTGCGCAGTCTGTACTTGTGCAGGTGCATAGCCGTTTACCAGAAGTCTGGACTCTTCACTTCTCTGCTGCCCCAATCCTCATCGAACAGCTGCTGTTTGGGCGTTCAACACGACTCTCTGTGCATTTCCCTTCCCTGGACTGTGGCAGGTCATCTGCTCGCAGCCTCCGCATTATACTGCGCGGCTCAAAGTGACGAGTTCAAACTGTGCAATGGCGTGATGGTTAGCACTTGTTCTAGTTCAGAATGCAGCGGTTCTCCCGGTGGCTGCACCCTGCACATGCAAGGCCAGTCTTCAGGGCGGCGTTATTGGCTGCTTGGTATAGCCAGGTCTCTGGGCCGTGTCGCGTGGGTGCAAGGCTTAGGGAACATTTAATGTACTTGGGTGAAGTGTGCTGCTCTACGCAAGAGCGGTCCGACATGTATCGAGCATCTGTTGAGCGACAATGAGTGCTGTTGTCATTTTCGAGGCTCCCAAATCGTGTGGTGTCGACCGCGAAATCCCGAAAATCGAAGCTGCCTGTCAACCGCGGCTCTTTCTCATTTCCTCGTTCTTGCCACCAACATCCTTCGCTACACCTCGCCCACGCCATCACGGATTGATGATAGACCAGGTCTGAGAGCCTCACTAACACCCGCCTCATGGCCCACAATCACATGGCATTAGCGCTGGCGCGAATCATATCAGCAAGTGTTCGAGACGGCCGCGCAGAGTGCGGGTGCATTGAACACAACCGCAGCCCACGAAATCCTGCGAAAACTGCTGTTGACCAATTGCCTACATTCATTTCAGCCGAATGCCACGGAAGCCATGCGAACGAAGCTCGCGATTAAAGTTCTTATCAACTTGCTTGCGGTCACTCCGATGCCACCTAAGAGAGCTTCTTATGCATGCCGAGCATTCCAGGTGGGGTTGCGAAAACGTGAGTGCCATCGACATGTTTGGCAATTGAACACGAGGACACAAATGCCTCTCTGAATAAGGTCCTCTACAGCAGTTACTAATGAAGATAGGCTATCTAACAAGACCCATATAGGCGCAGCTTTCATCTCGTACAAGTATCCCCACAGCCGATTCTTCTCCAGCGCCGCTCCTCCACCTCATGTTAGCCTCCTTGGCGCGTTCAGCCCAGTCTCCCATCTCGAGGGTCCGGGCCAAGGCGTCGAGGCCAGGGTATACGCCACTGGAGATGTCTTGCACATCCAAAGCTCGCTAGTCTAGCTCCTTGCGAAGCTGGCCGGTTGCAGCGCCGTCTTATCAACGCATACGCGGTTGAACATGATGTAGTTAAAGACGTAGGGGTCGCCAGACCACTGTCGATCACTTTGTGAGAGTCTTCTTATTAACGGGCAGGCATCTCTTTCTGCTTCCGCATGGTACGCTAGGACTGCTGGTTCTCGTTATTGCACCATGTCTGCTTTCAAGAACCTCGCTCAGAGGTCGCCCTTCAAGCGAACCGATACTGGCGGCGTCGAGAAGTCTGACATCAAGGATGTCACTGGTGTGACAGAACTTCCGACTTACGACAATGGCGATGCCGAACGTCGCGGCTCAGTCGCCTCGTACAATATCAGTGGTGTCCACGATGACACGCACCGAAAGCTCAAGCCTCGACACATCCAGCTGATTGGTATTGGTGGCACAATTGGAACTGCGCTTTATGTGCAGATTGGCAGAGGTTTGCTGAATGGCGGACCTGCCAGTCTGTTCATTGCCTTCACTTTCTGGTGAGAAAGATGTCAGCAGCATACATTTCGAGAGGAAAGCATACTCACGATCGATCAGGTGCTCCGTCGTCCTTGCTGTCACTCTCTGTCTGGCCGAAATGGTGACTTATCTCCCGATCTCCTCACCCTTCATTCGTTTCGCTGGTCGCTACGTGGACGAGGCCTTCGGTTTCGCTGCTGGCTGGAACTTCTTCGTCTTCGAGGCAATCCTGGTACCCTTCGAAATCACAGCATGCGATGTGATTATCCACTATTGGTCGACAGCACTTCCAACATGGGCCCTGGTTTTGATCATCATCATCCTGTACGGCCTCATCAATCTGGTCAACGTCAAATGGTATGGCGAAGTGGAATTTTGGGCTGCCCTTGGTAAAGTGCTTCTCATCATTGGCCTGATCATTTTCACCTTCATCGTCATGCTGGGGGGAAACCCACTTGGCGACAGGTTTGGTTTTCGCTACTGGAACAATCCTGGCTCGTTCAAGCCACTCTACACTGAGATCGTCGGCCAATCGAATCTGGCATATTTTCTCGGGTTTTTGCAATGCCTCATCCAGGCCTCCTTCGTCATCGCCGGCCCCGACTACGTGTCCATGTCTGCCGGAGAGGCCGAGAACCCACGCAAGGTCATGCCAAAGGCCTATAACGCTGTCTTTTATCGTTTGACGACATTCTTTTGCCTGGGAGCACTTTGCGTCGGTATTCTGGTGCCTTACGACGATGAAGAGCTTACCGCTGCGTTCTCCAGCGGACTTCCTGGTGCTGCGGCCTCTCCATACGTCGTGGCCATGAACCGTCTGCGAATTGGAGTTCTGCCTCACATCGTCAACGCGCTTGTTCTGGCTTCGGCATTCTCTGCCGGTAACTCCTACATGTATTGCGCCTCGCGAAGTCTCTTCGGTTTGGCTCTCGAGGGCAAGGCACCGAAGCTCTTCACCAGGACCAACCGCGTGGGTGTGCCATACAATTGCGTCATCGCAGTCCTCCTGGTTTGTCTCCTGGCCTTCTTGTCAGTCAGCTCCGGCTCCGCCAAGGTCCTTGGTTGGTTCGTCAGCTTGATCACCGCCTCGCAACTGATCAACTTTGCTATCATGTGCTTCACTTTCTTGATGTGGTATCGAGCACTCAAGGCGCAAGGTATCAACCGCAGAAGTCTGCCATACAGATCCATCGGTCAACCATACGTCGCCATTTACGGACTTGCCTGGACTGCAGTTATGTCGATCGTTGGTGGCTACACAGTGTTCCTGCCAGGCTACTGGGATGTTTCCACCTTTATTTTCAGCTACTTTATGGTCTTCCTCACTCCAGTGCTATATGTGTTCTGGAAGGTCATCAAGAGGACCAAGTGGTACAAGCCTGAAGAGGTTGATCTCAAGGGCGAGGTTGCCGAGATTGAAGAGGTATGTCTTGTCCCTAACACCATTTCCCTTCGCGAATGATGCTAAATTGCCTTCTAGTACACTCGAAATTTCGTGCAGCAGCCGTATAAGAACATTGGCGACAAGTGGTTCAATAAGATGTTCGGCGGATAGAAGTCGCCGCCGTTGGAGTAACGATGTAACGAATTGGGTAACGAATTGGGAAGGCCCAACGTCTTTATGAACGATACCCAATCATACATACTGTCTTTCAAAGCAATGAAATATAAATGAACAAGCTTCCAATTCTCCTTCTTGACGTGAAGTCTGAGTACAAGGCTGAGTGGCGTAGCGCAAGGCTGCAGCATTTTCACGTGAGAGAACAGCACAGCAACGATCAATGAGCTCTGGCATTTCCCGTGGGGCACACACAAGAGCTAGCAACCTGCAATGTCTGACTCATGATTGGCTCCATGCCCAATCTCCCCATCTCTCGCTCTGAAACCTCGCAGTCCCAAACACACAACGTCCCGTCCTTGACTCCGCTTCTGCATTACATATATGCAATGGCCGAGTTACGCAATCCCAGCACTTCTGTACACGATTCAGCACTAGATACAAAAATTGAAGACCTTCCACCTGGAGTGAGATACGTTGCAACGGGCGCCATATTTCGCGAAGATTTATCGTCAACATCCTCATCAACGACAACAACAGTTTCTGGTCAAGCGACAGTCCCAGTACCAGCCCCACAACTCCTCACAGTCAAACGCGCAGCCGACGAGAAAGCTTTCCCAGACCATTGGGAACTACCCGGCGGGAAAGTCGATCCCGGAGAAACGATCCGTCAAGGCCTCGTGCGGGAGATCTTCGAAGAAACCGGCCTCCATGTAGTAGAAGTCGTTGGCAAACTTGCTGAAACGCCTTGGACGAGTCAGAGAGGTCAATCCTGGCTGCAGTACTCGTATGTCGTAAGAGTGCAGCAGCCGGCGGAGGTACGATTGGATCCTGTTGAGCATGCGGAATGGGGGTGGAGTCTTGAGGCGGATCTTGAGGAGTTACTTCGATTGCCGAATCAGAAGAGGTTGATGGCTGAGGCGTTCAAGTTTGAGAATGAGCGTTTGAGGCGTAGGTTGGATCGGTTATGATGATTTTTTTGGTTTGGGAGCTGAGTAGCATCAATTCATCGTGTCGTGCGAAAGTGGAAGCGCTTCATGCTTCTGGCTCGGATTCCACGTTCTGTCTTGCGAGGTCGAGGAGCATCTCCAGGACGCCCTGGGTGTGTGCAGAGAATGGGAAGTGCTCTTCTCCTTCCAGACAGACCACGTTGGAAGGTTGTATACTCCAGTTGTCGCTCGTAACGGCACGCCCTTTTTCTCGTGGTTCTTGCATGTAGTATTCGAACGGCTGGTAGTGTTTAAAGTTGTCGTCTTCATCTTTCGTCTAAAGGAACCAATCTTGTTAGCATGCTGATTGCTGGTCGCAGATTTTCTTGAGACTGCGCCAGACAAAGACGTACCTTGCTGAGGCCACCATTGAACCAAAGTGGCAGGCCTTCGCGATCAAAGTGCAAAAGTTGTGCGGAACAGATTGCCTCTGATGCCCTTTTGGTGGCCACTGTCGTGTTGAGTGTGCCCATTGTTCCAACGACGCTGTCGTGGAATGAGTATCCCAAGTCACCAGCCAACTCCCAGCTGAGCCAGAACGTCTCCTTGTCGCCGTAGACCATCTCGTAGACACCTTTCTTGCCCAAATCCTTGTTGCCGTCCCGATCTGGACCATTCATTCTCGTGGTCAAGAGCAGAGAAACGAAATGCTTCCATTTGTCGATTACTAGCACTCCAGAATCTTGCTGATGTCCACTTTCGCCTGTCCACATTCGGCTCTTCTTAACGTGGTCTGATATAGGGCTCGGCAAAATCGACTTGAGCCAGCCTCGCTTTTTCTCTGGATTCAAGTTCCTGTCCTTGAAGAACAGCGCTCCCGTTTTCGTATATTGCTCGTCGTCGAACATCGTTTCAGGGTTGACGAGGAAAAGTGCGTCGGCGTCGATAAAGAGGACTTCGCGGAAGGAGCACATGAGGATGGCGAAGGGTTTCATGGCCCATCCTTTTCCACATTAGCAAGATTGAGACTCCACCTGAGACTACGATGCGACACACCTTTCAAAGCCCAGCCTTTATCATCCACCATCTGGCTCAAGTCTCTAGTCAAGACTCCTGGCAAGGCTTCCAAAGCATCTCTGTAGTCTTCGCTCAAGTCCTCATCTCCGAGATAGAGAATTTCGATTGGCAATTGACATCCAAGTTTCCGGAACGAGGGAATACTTGTCAAGAGATACGGAGCTTGTCCATCGCCTGCGGTGAGGACTATACCTTTACCTCCAGTGTAGAAGCTCGCGTGGAGCGACATGTGGTCGGCATAGAATGCCATTGTCCAAGGGAACAGACGCGCAGCAAGTTTATTGATGTATGCACGGAACCTGTCGTAGCTGTGTACCGCCTCAGCGAAGTTCTCGGAGGGGAGCTTTGCTGCTCGCAATTGCGGGATGATGTCTCTTTGAGACAGCGTAGGTCCATCGATGACAAAATGCAGTGCTTCCCATGCTGCCAGAGCTTCTCTGAACGCCCTTGTTCTGAAAGCTAGATCTCGGAGGAGTGCTTCTCCAGTTGCTGTGAGAGGTGATAAGATTCCTTTCGTGCGGACTTCGTCTGGATATAAGGATTTAAGCTTCAGAACAGCTTCCTCGATGTTAATATTTGGTTTCTTTGGGACAATTGGGGTCTGGTGGGTAGGTGCATGCTTCGCGATTGCTGGCTTCTCGGGCTCCCGGATATCTTCAGCTGGTGGCTCATAGTATGTATCCTGCGGCGAGTATTCTGGGACATCTGGTGCCTCTCGAATTTGCTGTTTCCTAATGCTGTTTTTGAGAGGGGAAGGAGTGGCCTCAACGGCGGAGGGAAAGAACAGCACACCCAGTATGGACAAAAGAAGCGTGCCAGCAATAATACGGCACATGATGATTCGTCGCTTGTGTCGGGACCAGTATGGAAGCTGGATCATCACGATGGGCAAAAGACGGGCTCGCGCGTGGCGTGAAGACGAAAGACCAGAAAGAAAGGAAACTGCTACTCAACAGACACTAAGAAAGGCTACATTGCTCTTCAGTGCCAGGAGACTCGTGAGACTCCGGCGCACACTGCAAGGCTGAACCAAAGGACCCTCTCCAGACCGCGCGAGACCATTGGAGGCGTTTGGTGGCTTGCTGCACGCCAGAAGTTTATATGCTAATCCGAAACCGACGACACCCCTGCAAACCGTGCACACTTCTGGCCGTCGAAGCGACCGCACGCTTCCGGTTCTGTGGCTGCACCATCCAACTGCTTTCCGGATCACTTTGAGATGAGCGACTTGGCGAACCATCGACAGCACCATCGAGGACTAGCCTGACACGTGCTGATTTATCGCTTTCTCGAAGAGGGAAGAGGACGAGACAGCCAGTCGGAGTGCACTTCCTGCACACGCACTCTCCTATTGCGGAACGCTGGTCTGTTGCGGACCTGATGCCTTTCTGAACAGAATCGATGACGTTCCTGAGCAGAGTACGCGTGCTGACACGGTTCTCACATGCTGGCGAAGATCAGGAAACTTCATGCGCTGACAGGAGCGATACCACAAGCTGGCTCTGTTAGCGACTCCAGGTGTCGAGCTGAGTCGTGTGCTCTGCCCGAATGCAATGATCCAGGACGCTCTCAACACAAGATTTTGTTGGCCTTTCCCGCTGATCGTCATCGTCACGAAAGCAACGTAAGGCAAGAGGACCGTCATCAACACGAATAGAAATCTTGAACTCCCAAAACGTGCCGCTGCTCATTATAACAATGCTCAGGAGGCACGCTAGTGGCTGCACACCATCCCTCTTCTGTCGATGCTTCTATACTAAAGGATTCACATTCTGCTTGCATCAGAGCTCACAACGCGCAGCATGGGCAATGAGGATGAGACCTCATGTGTCTCCTGCGTCTATGCATGCACCGGTCGCTCTATGCAAGTGCGGATACGGCCTGGACGCATGTCATCTGGCGTGGAAGTGGTCCACGATCATGGAATAGACATTGCCGACGCGATTCTGCCATTCCTATTGTAGTTCGTCATGCAAGCCACTCACTGCGTAGCCCCAACTCTGATTGTACTAATGCGAAATCCTAGTACGCCTGCACCGATCGCGGTTCCCATAACACGGCTGGCCGACTTCAGATATACTCGGTTGGCCCGAGACCACTTTGACAGGACTCTTGTGCACTCTTTTGCGCGAATACACCCACCGCAACCATGGTCCACTTGACCGCGTCACTCGTTTTCCTCCTCGGCGCCCTCCAATGTGTGAGCGGCAGTGCAATCGCTGATCCTCACTACGGCAACAAGGGTGGTGTCTGCAGGTCGTCTCAGTATTCCAAGTATGCTGAGCTGGCCTACTATGAGCCGGCGAAGCAATACTGCAAGAAGCAGTACCCCGCGACGGTCACTGTGACTGCCAAAGGCTATGGTCATCGCCAACCAAGGACTGCACTCCCAGAGCCGGGTTACGAGAAACCGGCTGGTTACCCAGCGAAGCCTACCAAATGCTACAAGGGCCGCAAGGAATGCCTCTTGTCTTCTGTTAAGAATGGTCCAAGGACTGCTGCCAAAACCGTGTGCTCTTGCTACGTGCCACAGAGAACCGTCACCAAGACTGTCTATCCACCAAAGTACTACAGCAAGACGACGACAAAGTGCACTACTCCGTATGTCATCCACACCCATGGACAGACAGGACGATCATGCGCTGACTTATTTCTATCAGAAGCACTACAAAGTCGACAACAAAGAGCACATCTACGTCGTCGACCACCACCACTGAGACAACTGTAAGTATCGCCTGATCCGACTTTGGGATCGGACTAGCAACGACATTTTGGAACTAGGCTAATATCTTTCAGACCTCGACTACTACGCCAGTGACCGTATGAGTAATAAACGCTGGATAGCTAGATTGATGCTGATATTTACAGACATCGAGCACAACGACGTCGGATTCCACGAGTACCAGCTCGACTGCCAGCGATAGCACGACTACCAGCGGAAGCACGACTAGCGACAGCACGACTAGCACTCAAACGTCAACGACTACTTCTGAGAGCACGACTAGCAGCACGACTAGCAGCGATACTACAACTTCGACAACTACTTCGGACAGCACAACAACAACAACAACAACAACATCCGTACGACACGATTCACACTATCTGACTCCCTATTTTGATACTGATTGTTCTAGACTACGTCTACCACCGATACTACGACAACTACCTCGGACAGCACAACAACAACATCCGTGAGATCTGATTGACACTATCTGACTCCATGTTTTTATACTGATTGTTCTAGACCACGACTACAACTGAACCTACTACTACAGTAAGAGATGATTGAATTCGATGACTGCATGAAGCAACACTAAGCATGTTAGACAACGACTACAACTCCATCTACTACCACAACGACGTCCACAACGACTACAGTAAGTCATGACCGTGTTCTCCTTCATGCAATAATGTGCTGACAAAATGATTAGACCACCTCCACCACTACTGTAAGCTCTCCTCGACTGCCCACGTAGCACATGCTTCTCCATCACCCATGTATTCGCCAGCGGTGAATGCCTCACTCCCGGAAATTACGGCCTCGCTCTCGTGAACACAGCTAACAATCCCACCGACCACTACCCAACCCCCCATCGGAACCTGCGGCGCTCGCGGACAATTCGCCGCTCCCACCAAACTCCGCAGCAGAAACGAAGGCTCTGTTCAAGCCTGCCAGAACTGGTGCATTGAAGTACCAGATTGCGAGAACGTGCTCGTGCTCCCCAGAGATGACCTCGACGCATTCGGACCCAACGAGTGTACTCAGGTCGCTGGAGAAGTTCAGAGAGTTGGTCCTGGTTCGCACCGTGTCTTCGCACGGCAGTGCTAGACTGTCTAGACAAGTTCCTGGAGTGAGGCTGTTTTCGGAGGAGACGAGGAGGATTAATGCTTCGAGTATATAGATAGCTATGTAATGATGATATTGGGCAATAACCTGCGGAACTGGATATAACTTGGAACACTCACACAATCGATTGACAAAGTATACTGAAAGTACACATGCTAATCCTCTTCTTCCCTTTAGACCACGGTAAGCTAATACCACTCCATTCATCCAACTCTCAACACATTCGCACACTCCCTGCTCTGCCTCTTCAGCAGAACAAAATCTATCTCTCCCTCCCCCCATCCGCACAACGCTTTTCCTCTTTCTCATTCTCATCCTTCCATGAAACCCCAACTAACAAATCCCCTACCGACCCGCCCCCCAGTGATAACAATCTGCGGCCAACGCGGAGCCTGGAGCGTTCCAACAACCATGGCCGTCACCAACGACCTCAACGACGAAGGATGCAAAAACGAATGCGATACCACAACGGGATGTCAAGGCGTGCTGGTCGCCGATCATCTGGATGGTCTGCTAGGCGTGAGTTGCACGTTGTACCAGGGGGAAGTTGGGGCGTCGGGCGCTTCTGACTCGAGGGCTTATGGGGAGGTGTGCTGGGATTAAGGTGGCAGATAGATGAAGGGTTTGGGATTGTTGATGGCTCGAGAAGAGAAGAGAAGAGGAAGCGGGTTGTAGAGGGTTGAATATTCGAAGAAGTGCGTTCGATTCTGATACATTGTTACTGCTGCGCCTTTTTGGCGTCTTGCGCGTGGCCTGCTGGTTTACTTGATCTGTAATAATGCAAAGCCGTGTCCCGCTGCGCATCTGACAAACGCCTTTATTGTTCAGAAAGGCTGTACGAGTTCTGTGCTTCCCTGAACGCAGCATCTGACTTTCACCACGATGAAAATACCAGCCGTTCACAAGCATCTTGCTTACTTAGCTCCCAAACCGCAATTCAATCACTCTCCCTCTTGCCTCATAACCTTCTTCTTGCCTTTGCGCAACCTCTTCCTTGCCGCTTTCACCTGGCTCCATTGTTCCTCCACAGTTCCAACAACATGGATCACAACTTCCCCGTGAGCTACCATGGCCTTCTGTGCCAAGTGAATCACAACACCGATCGTGAAGCCCGCAGCACGATTATAGGTCATCGACCACGTACTCCTCGGACGCTTCATAACGAGTCGCTTGCTCGGCGGATTTGTAACAAAGACCTTTTGTAATGATGATACTGACGCAAGAGTTTGTAGTTGAGCAGCTGTGGCGTTCCAGATCGGAGTCCCGGGAAACTTGGGCGTAAGGAAGTGATCGAGGGATGGATGGATGGATAGATGGATATTTCCTAAGGCATATAGCCTCGGAATATCACCATTTGGATCTCGCCATGGATATGGAAATACTGGAGGTCGTGAAAGCTGGAACGCCGTAGCGAAATCGGAGCTGACGATGTTCCATTTCGCATCGTCGTGTCGTGTCTGACTCATAGCGAGCCATTCCTTTGGAGCTGATGCAGCTAGAAAGCGAATTTCGTGGAGAATTGAAGAGGAGATTATCACATTATGCCATGTCTTGCAGACCCCGAGGAAGCGAGCGAGGTCTGTGGTTGTGAGGTTCGCCAGAATAAGCTCGAGCAGTTCGACAGTGCCTGTCACACGTGACGTTGAAGAGAAGGGAGTTGTGGAATCCATGTTAGATGTCAGCTGTGATAGTGCGCTTCATTCTAGTTATGAAGGAAAATCAGAAGTGCGGTAGAGTTCAAGGCCACCCATTACCGTGATCATAGTTTGTGACTCACGTGACTGAATTCACGTGTCAACCGGGAGACTATGCGCATGCCACCTGGTGAGCCTACGCCGTGTTCGTGGAATACTTCTCGCATTGCGGGCGATTCGACCTCATGCAAAGCGAGTCCTACGAGTACCAGAGTCTTCGCCTTCTTTGTTGAGAATATGTCTGTTGTAACGCGGGGCAGAGGGATGCTTGGCGACTGATTAATAGTTATGCCTGAAGCGGGCACGGCTCACTGACATAGTGAGATAGCTGTGAGCGAACGATCTCATGTCTCCGCTATAGAAAGCAGCATGGTGAACCAGGGTCATAATCTGGTCTTGCAAATGCCAAGATATCACTCATAGGCGACAGTCACTAGAACGACGTCAGAAAAGTTCGCCAGATCGAATTCGCCATCTTCAGATCCAATCGTAACGATTGACTCTTGCATCGTCCAGAAGAACGATGGGTATGGCTTGAGATGTTACGGGAAGCGCCAGAGTAACGTCAATGCTGCCTTTGGGGCGTCGCATGTAGCGAACTCACGTAGATGCTCTCTACTCAAGCGCAGCTAAGCCAGGACCGTCCAGGAATCGAGTTGAGAAAGGAATAGGCGAATGCCTCAACTGCACTCAAACATCCATGCTCGGAGCGAGACTGCTTTGCAACAGCTGGTAGTGCAGTCCGGACCGGAATGCTAGACGCTTCGCTGGCAATGGCATGACATGGCTGAGGAGTGTGTTCATCAGTATACTATAGTGCCGCAAACGTTTCATTCCGAATCTGCCACTGTGGATCGAATCGCTGTCGAGCTGGCTTGGAGTAGTACGTCAGGTGCTTGTAATTTCTTGTTGACTGTAAGAATATCGCGTGGCTGATGAAACAATAGTCTCATTCCAGCCATGTGGCTCAATTGTGATGCAGTATAGGCGCCATTGGAGAGCACGGTGAACTTGTTGATGCCAGAACGCCGTTTGGCGAGGCTCTACTCCAGATAGATGGCGTAGCAAATTTCAAAGCGTTCGGCTCCATTGGCGCCTTGTCCACGCGGCCGAGTAGCTTGTTCTCGTGGGCGTGGGATGCCCGGTGGCCGTTGTCGGTTGGTCGTGGCTGTTAAGCATCGCGCGAATTCCGAGCTCAACAGATCAACGAGTGACGCTTGACACCTGCAGAGGTTTCTCAACTTCCCGATGGCAGTGGAGGTAGTCTTCGTGACGGCAGCTCGACGGCCACAAGCCTCCGTACTTGACGTTGGCAACGGGCCGCGGAGGAAATCACGCCTCTCCGCTATGATGTTGAACCTTGACAGACTTGGCAGCCGAGGTGGAAGACGGACAGCTACGCTCTCCGTTTGTCGCGCGCGCAGTGTGCTGAGTGATGTGAGGACGGGCGTGATGTCGACGCGACCGATTGGCAGGAGAAACATGGTGAGACACGCGAGAAGCTGAAGCACGCCAAGTCTCGAGCCTTAGCCAATCATTCTGCCGCGCTAAAAATATCAGACCCCACCCTCCCATGACTTGAGCGCTTCTGTCTTTACACAACAGCAGACACCGAACAACGAGAACCTCTGGTGCAGCGACCACCACAATCGAGCGTGGACCCATGTGGCTCGCTACCACCCAACGCTGTCGCCGCGGAAGACGCCCAACCCACTGCCTCGCTGAGAGGGAGATGATCCGCGTGAATCACAAAGGGGGATGATGCATCGACTACTGAAGCAGGCTCGAAACCAATGTCTTCAGGAGGAGAACAAGTAAGCGGATTGCGCCCCCAGCCTAGACTGAGAAGAACATCCGCCGCTGCTTCAAGAGCTGCGGCCATGACAAAGTGCGACTTGAAACAGGGGATCTGGCGCAGAGGCTGTTCCTGCAGTAGCCAAAAAGCTCCATCTGGGTGAGCCCAGCGCCACCTTTGCATCCCGAGCAGTCTGCTGGCCGTGATGCAACCGCTTGTGCGAGCATGACACGCAGCACGTCCCACGCGGCTGCAGCCTCGAAGGCGTCAAACATGGCGCTGAATCTGCCACACGTGGATGCGAGCTTGCGGGTGCTCCACGTGTGGCGTCCGAGACTAGGAAGAATGTTTTGGTCGACAGGAGCTCATGTTTGAGCAGCATACAAAGGCAAGTGGTTCCAGCTTCATGTATCTCTTCTGACTTTCCAGTATTCCGCTTCTCTGTTTTGTGCACTGTTCAATCTTTATTTCAGAGCTGGCTCACTCGTTACGCCGCTCTAGATTTTCTTTCACAGATACCGTTTGACCAAGCATTAGCATCCGCGACGCTCTGCTTCAAAAATGCATTTCCATTCTGCGGCATTCCTTGCTGCCAGCCTTTCAGTTCACCAAGTTATTGCCACAGGTGGCAAGTACGGAGGTGGATGGGGCGACCGCGCTTATTTTTCGACGCCTGATACTACTGATAACAAGTGCTCGACCAACCAGACCAATGGGTACGACTGGAAAGACCTCTCCACGGGATCCTTCAACAACTACGGCAGCAACAAGTTCTCTGGCTGGACCTGTGCGAACTCGTTCGGGAAGCGAGATAGCTTGACGAAGAGGACCTTCCAAAGCAAGTGCATCACTGGAAAACTAGACGATGAACCAGCTGTCGATTGTGATGGCGACGACAAGATGTCCATCACGACCTATCAAGTCTCGTCAGACCAAGATGACGACGTGGAACTTGAATGCCATTACACCATGCCTGACAATTCCGTCTGCAAAGAAGTTCATACTTGCGCTTCTAGTGGATCCACTATCAAGAACACCCAATGTGGTGGAGCCAAGAAGGTGACATTCAAACCGTACGGCAAAAGCAAAGGCAAGGGCTGCAACATTGGCGTACACAGCATCGGATTCGACTGCGAGACTGCGTCCGTGCCGCCAAGCTATTCTACGACGGCACCCGTCAGCAGCAACACCCAGCCTCCTTCCTACGGCAGTACCAGCGCTGAGTCTTCTGCGGTGACCACGTCCGTTCCAAGCTACGACTCCTCGAGCTCGGAAGCGCCACCTCAATATTCGACTTCTGAGAGCGTTCCTTCCTACTCGAGCTCCAGCACGCAAGGCATTCCTGGCTACCCCACGACCAGCAGTGTCGAGACTTCGCCTGTGGAGCCCTCTACTCCAGTGTATTCCAACCCGCCCAGCTATGGCAATTCGTCGACCGTGAAAGTGCCTGGATATGGTTCAAGCTCAACTCAAACAACAGGGTCGCCAGTGGAAACGCCGCCTACCTACCCACAGCCAGAATCGCCAGACGTTCTGCCAAAGTGCATCAACAGCTGGCTGCACTTGACTACCTGCAGTGGTAACACCGACTACGAATGCTTCTGCAAGAACAGCGACTTTGTCGGCAAGGTCTACAGCTGTGTCAGCGCCTGGTCCGACAGCGATGATGACACCAACTCTGGTGCTGGTTACTTCATGGGTCTCTGCGCGAAGTATGTTCCGGAGAATCCCGCAATCATCACAGGCTGCCCTTCCACCATCACTCCTGCCACAGGCTATCACACTCCGACTTCGACCCCAGATTCTCCAGTATCTGAGCAGCCACCTTCATCCTCAGGCAAGACCGTCACGGAGTACAGCACCATCGTAGCAACAATCACAAGCTGTGGTCCAGAAGTCAAATACTGCCCAGCAGCCTCAACACACCTCCAGACATCCACGCAGCCCGTGGCTACTTCAGTCGAGTCCAGTCCCGAGGAAACAGGAGACACCAAACCACCCCCAGCAGTCCCTTGCACAACAATCACCTACTCCTCCGAACTCGTCATCCCAGCAACCTACTCCACCGGCGAATCCCAAGGCGCCACAATCCCATCCAGCAGCTGCACAACCCAATACGTCACAACCGTAACCGTCCCTCAAGTCCAAATCACAACCTACACAGTCACCGAAAGCGGTAGCACCCACGATGTACCAGGTCTAGGCTACGAGACACCACCTCCTGCTCCCTCTTCTACAGCTGCTTCTCCTGTTGCATCAACCTCCGCACCACAACCTCCTGCCTCGTACCCAATCACTACTGCTTCTGGCCCAGCGCCCAGCGTGCCGGTATATGGCGGCGGTAGTATCGGAACGACGTATATCCCAACTCAGCCAACGGGACATGTTCCTCAGCCATACACTGGTGGTGCGGGACAGAAGTTTGCAAGTGGGACTTTCCTTTTGAGTATTGTTTTGGTTGCTTTTGCTGGAGCTCTGATGCTTTAGATGAATGGTAAAATGCGAGGGACGTTTTATGTATATGTAGAAAATGAAGAGACGGAATTTCCATGGACTGTAATGAGACGATGATTGGCGATGAAGATAACAGGATTCATCGATGAGATGAGGAATCGGCGGGAACCGAAAGCACATGGGGCGTTATTTACCTTTTTATTTCGGTAAAGATGGTGAGATGATGTAGATGCATTAATGAATGGGATGATGACATTCGTGTGCGATATTTCCTTCGCTCTCTTCTTCCCGGTCTATATTTATCTTCTCCATGTGTAAGACACGAATGAATAGCAATCGCCTCTTCTATCCGGTGTAAATTTGTGCTGCAAGCTCACAGGATATCACCAGCGCCGCTAGTGCCATAAGAGTGCGATAACCGACATCTTATACGTGATGACCGAAGAGCTTCAGGTAGTAGTGGGCGACAAAGAGTGCATCACTCGTCAACCGCCTTCATGGCAAGCGAGAACACGCATTGACAATGACATGGACTTGGACCCATACGTAATCGATCTCGCAACATTAACCATTATGTCATCGCCATCTTGCTGCCGACGAAGCCAGACAAGACAGTCCTCTCATGAGAATGAATCATTCATCATCTATAAAATAGCGCTAATATCATCAATTCCCAAAGGCATCTCTGCGCCCTTCGACTATTGAGACCCAGCAGCAGCAGCAGCAGCAGCAGGAACAACAAAAGCACTAATCTGTATGCAATTGCCAACACCACTCTCAAAATTTTCGCCATCTCCAAGGAAGTAAGTATTGGTCAACCCGCAAGATAAAGGGTCAACGACGAACGACGGAATCGGCTCCGTCTCCCCATCATCAGGATCAGGAATAATTCCACGCTTGCGTCGTCTGCTTTCTGGAAGTTGAGGCGTCTCGCCGGGGGAGCTACCGCATGAAATCTCACAAGTGAAATCATCAGTCCCATTATCAAGCATCTCACAAAATACCGCACTAGAACCTTCCGGGAAAGCAGAACCATCCCCGTCGAAACCTGGAAAGCTGAGTTGTTGAGGGTTATTGCCTTGGGTGTTACTGATGAAAGCTTGCAGTGTTTGGCCTTCGGAGAATAGGTTGCCATTGTCGTTGAGAGAGAATGTGGTGGGGCCGAGTTCAGCTGGGGAGACAAATTCGATGGGGCTGATGGTGTCGCCGCCGCCTACCACGGCTCGGAGGCCCTCTATAGCGCCAATGTTGTCCGCGTTGGGAGGAGTGGCTTGTTGAGGGTTGCCTAGTACGATGTTGAAGGCTCCTGTTGGGAGAACAGGGCGGCCGGATGTTACAGTGGTGCTATCGGTCTTGGTAGTGCTCGTCTCCTGTATGATTTGATTAGCAATTTGAATGTTTCCACGATTGGTAATGACTGACAGTCACAGTGGTGGTCGTGGGCGGAGCAGTGGTAATAGTCTTCTCAGTGACTGTGGGAGTCTCCGTGACAGTGCTCTTGTTAACCTGTTCCCGGGTAAGCAAGATTCGATCGGATTCCAGCGAATGGGTCTTACAGTAGTGGTGGATGTGACTTTCTTGGTCCTGGTCAAGGTGCGGAATACAGTCGTTGCACTTGGCTTTACACCGACACACTTGCAAGCCGAGCTGATGGCTTTCTTGCCCTTGTATCTACTAAAGCATTCCGGCTTGGGCACTCCATATGAGGGAGGAGGTCCGTATGAGGGAGGGTAGCTGCGACGACGAAGCTCCGGAAACAATGAAGGCGCAGAGCAGGTAGGCTTCACCGTTATCGTGGTTGTCGTGTCGGTCTCGATAACAATTTTTCGAGTTCTAGAGCATTGGTGTGAGCGATGCTCGGCCCCATGAGAATACGTCCGCACTTACTCTGTGGACGTCACAGTCTCGGTCGTCTTGACAGTTGTTGGAGCAACAGTAATTGTCTTCGTGCCCTTCGCTCTGGTGGTAGTGGTGGAGCTTGTCCTATTGGTTTCGAGTCAGTCGCGCTCTGAAAGTGATATTCAGGTTCCCTGTTGCGTTCGATCTGGTGATGGCCCTTCTGGGAACACGTACACTGTCGAAAGCTTGTATATAGTGGTTGTTTTCTTCGGCACCTTCATGTAGGAGCTGCAGTAAGACGACGCACTTTTCTTGCACTCTTTGCCAGGGCAGCCGTAAGCATCGGCGACAGTGCTAAGCCCGACCAGGAGGGCGAGAGAGGAGAGGACACGCATGACGACAGCGGACCTGAGGCCGCTTGCCAGTAGAAAAGAGCGTGATAGCCCAAATCTGTGAGGCGTCGCGCACAACTTGCTACGAGTGTTGGGTGAAGAAACGGTATGGACGACGTTGCCACCAAGTTTCCCTATGTATGTGGCTGCATGCTATCGTTTATTGGCGTACGAACGGGCCTAGAAGGCGCCTGGTTCGAGCTCAGCATCACGCAGTCTCGTTTCGGTAAAAGCTTCTCGACTGCAGCGTGATTCGTGAACAGCTGGGCCAAGGCCGTAAAAGACCTGAGGCGTGCATGCTCTGCGCTAAAGCCGCGTCTAGACACCAGATCAGCAGAGGTGGTTCGCGGTGCCGAGCCGAGAACGGTTCGGCGCTGTGCTCAATCTGGATGCAAGGCTTGGAATTAGGCTTCGAGCGATCAAGACCTATTTCCCTCTCAGACCCAGTGGCTTGGCAACGAAAGGTCGTGGTTCGAGTCCTGACTTGCCTCGTCGCTTAGCAAAGGCTGGAGAACATCTTTGTGTAAAGTCTTCGACAGATCTTTTCATTTGCACTCTGTCCTCTTACTGTCAGTGACCTCGGAGGGAATGAGAGCTGCATCGTGCGTATTTGGTGGCGTCTTTTGCCCGCAGCAAGCTATGCAGCAGTAACACATGAGGACTGTTAGTCGTGGAATACATGTTATGAACATGTCGCAGTTTGCCTCAGTTCGGTGCCCATCAAGAAGTCTTTTCCTTGGCTCATCGTGGAAGTAATGCGTTCAAACTATTCAGCAGGCCCGGGCGCCTTGTGCCACGGCAACTGCTCCAACCTCTGAGCCAGCATAGGCACTCAGACGGGTGTTCATGCGGTGAGACCTGTTTCAAACGCGCAAGAAGTCTGCCAATTCACGAGAAATGATTCGATGGAGTTGCCTGCAAGATGCCCCGCCGGTGACATTGGAGAATCTTTCTCTCTATTGGCAACATGTGGGAAATGCCTTCATGAATGATTCGAGTCTTGGTCCGGATAGCGTAGCCCGGTCGCCGTTTCTCCAGGCGATGTGGCACGGCAGAAGTTGTTCGGGTACTTGCGTAGAGTGGTGCAATGTCATTGTGAGGTTGAGGAAGAGGAAGATGATGACCGGAAACAGACGTGGTTCACTGCAGGCACTGGCGACAGCGCAGTTGTGGCCAGTGAGCTCTCGGCCACGCTTCGTCCCGCCCCCTGCTAGGAACCCCCAACTAATTCCGAACTTCTCTCTCTCTCTCTCTCTGTCTGTTCTGCCACCCACCTTCCACACTACCGTGATAGGAATGCATACCAGAGACACGTGTATGCAAACACATCGTGCGAAGGTCAGTCGACATCCTCATCAATTGACCCATGCGAAGACTTCGGGAAACAGACAGCGATCAAGCCACGCGATGTGCAGCGGCAAGCGAAATCTGGCTCTTGCGCCTCCATCAAGCAAGTCGCGGAGCAGCGCGAGACATTCCACCATCCCGGCTTGCATTCACGTCTGCATGTTCCAAACATATGGAGACTGTCAACGCCAGACGGTAGCGATTCGTTGTTGATCAAGCAAAGACTCGAGATCTTGAGCATCAAGCTTGTTCATGGGCGCGGGTAAGGCCGACATCACTTTAGCCACATAGGATCGCAATCTAGCAAACAAGTCGCCCAGCAGTGTCCGTACGACACGTCATCATGATCAACAAGGCGCTGTTGTGCGGCCAGGCGGGGGCCGCGTGAGTCGCTGCATACTCGGCCTCGCACTGCAGTTCAAGCAGGCGGGGGAGACGAGAGTTGGCAGCGTCCTCTCTTGTTCCCAGCCTTGCGACGAAGCACACTTGTCTCCAAAATTCCGACATCAGTATGTTCTACTGGCCAGGAAAATGCTTCTACCACCGTTGACTGCGTTGCTCTTATGCATCGTTCCAGAGACAACCGGTCAAGTTGCCAATTCATGGGTCAATCCTCCCGCCTATGCAGTCCAGCAGGACTGGAGTTCCAATCGTCTGTGGGTCGACGGAGAGGTGCAGACCATTCAATGGACCACAGTCTTCAGCAACCACAGAATTGAATTGTGGCAGCATGATATTAACATCAGCTCAAACGCGAACAACAAGGTCTTGGGCACAATCTACAGTTGGTCATGCGAATGATCTGCCGCTGTTGCTGCGCTAATAACTCTGTAAAGCTTCTCCGAGAGGTGTTGACTCGTCTAACGCTGGATTTTTCAACTACACAGTCGGCAGCGACCTTGACTTTCAACCGAACTCGCCGATTCTCTTCACATGGGCGTTCGACCTGAATGGGGACAACAACTTCTCATCATACGCTGTCAATTTAACGCAGGCCAGCAGCAGTACGATTGCAAGCTCAAAGACGACTGCTACAATATCGTCGTCCGCAGTGTCAAGTTCGAAGTCGAACCAAAACGACAGTCCTTCCGGCACAACACTTGCCCTGAAAGTTGGGATGGGCGTGGGGCTCGGTCTAGGCATACCTCTCCTTCTCATCGTCGGTGGTATCATCGGCTGGAAGATCAAACGCCGACGCTCGACCTCGTCATCGCAAGAGAACTCGAATCCATCGAAGGCACCAGCACCTCCCAGCTACCCTGACAGCACTGGTAATCACGAAACGAAGACACAAAAAGTCTCTCAAGAACAGGCCAATGACCAGAGCGGGGATTTGCAAGGTCGACAATCAGCACTTGAGACGAATTCGTAGCAGCCGACGTTGGAGCTCGAGAGCTAGCACATGGCACGGTCCTCGGCAATGTTCAAAAGACGATGGACGCGAAGAGGCGATGAACACGTCGTGTAGCAATAGTCGGAAGCGAGGATGGACCTCAAGCGCTGGCACAAGAAGCGTGAAAAATGTCTTGTAGAATACCTCTGGTGCGCTACGAAGCATGGCGGCAATGGCATCTGTCGTTGCTGCTCTGTCGACTCTTGCTACCGAACTCATGTAGTCGCAGCGAATGAGTATACAGAAATCAATATACTCTTGGCGTCTCGTTCCTTTCTGATCTTTCATAGATGTTTCTGCACGAAGTGGCCCTGATTCATGAACCAGCTTTCCGGAGCTTCACTTCGCATACTTGTCGCTAGGACAGCTGCGAAGGCTTGTTGTGATACGTAGCAGCATGTACAGTGAAATTTCTGGAGATTACCATGTCCCCTCGTGTCCGTGCAGAGAATTGCAGGAAGGTTTGGAGGCTTGCAGATGTGAGGTCTGGCTGGCCTTGGCAAGGGAATGGTTCACGGCCAAGCGAGAAGAGGCGCCCCCCAGGCTCGTGGCATGCCTCCGTCCAACTGCCATTTTGGTAGGACAGTGGCGTGAGACAGCGGCGCCTGATGAGTCGCGATCATTATTCTCGTCTTCTCTCGACGCTCGTGTGATGTTGTGAGCACGAAGTTTTGCCACATTTTGTCAACGGGTTTGGTGGTGACTGCTGCTCGAAACCGTTCTGCAAATCGGTGAATGTTGGGACAGCAGCAACGTGGTCACGGCTAGGAAGTTCAGTTCCAGTGGAAGTATTGAAAGGAGCGACAATCGTTTGATGGAGGAGCGTTCTTGCCTCCAAATTGAGGCCCTGTCGAAAATGCCTGACGCGTGATAGCGCGTGCTGGCTCGTGCACATCCACAGCTTGAGCTGTACAACTTCCACGGCATCTTTAAACCGTAAGTCTTAGACACTGAGTTATCCACCAATTCACTGACAATGCCTTGAGCGCTGTCTGAGAACAAGTCGCTCCAATGCCGCACTACACCATCCCTGTCAGCTCCTCGAACGGCCGCAACTCGCCCAAGCCTCCGCCGAGCACCGTCTACACAGTCTCCGAGCCTCCCTATCATGGCCAGCTCAAAACGACTACCGATGCCTACCGCTCCTCTTCTCCCGACACCGCCATCGTCATTGACAATGGCTCGTCTGCGATACGCGCCGGCTGGCAGTCCGATGCCGATCCTCGTCTGGTCTTCCCTCCGCTCATGGCGCGCTACACCGATCGCAAACTGAATCGCAAGCTGAACTTCATCGGCTCGGAAATCTACTTTGACGGAACTGCACGAGGGCAGGCGAAAAACATCTATGAACCGGGGAGCAACATCATTAACAATTGGGATGTTCAAGAGGGCGTTCTGGATTACATCTTTCTCAAATTCGGCTTGGGAGAGGCAAACAAGAGCGTGATCGACAGGCCGGTTGTCATGACCGAGCCGCTGGCGAACCCGCAGTATGCGAGGAAGGTGATGAGTGAGATTCTGTTTGAGCTGTACGGCGTGCCTTCTGTCGCATATGGCGTCGACAGCCTGTTCAGCTATCACTACAATGGAGGAAATACCGGGCTGGTGGTTTCAAGTGCAAACATGAGCACGCATCTGATCCCAGTAGTGGACAAGCAACCCATGATCAGCGCCGCAACCCGGCTAGACTGGGGTAGAGCGCAGTGTGCTGGGTTTCTGGAGAGACTGCTGCGCATCAAGTATCCTGGGCTGTTGACAACAGGCAAGGTAAACGAGACGCAAATTGAGGACCTGGTCAAACAGCACTGCTATGTCAGCCGAGACTACGATACAGAAATGAAGCAGATGCTAGATTGGACAGGTCTGGAGGATCGAGATCATGTCGTGCAGCTTCCATTTCAAGAGAAAGAAGTCGTGCAAAAGACTGAGGAAGAAATCGCACGAGCCGAGGAGAAACGACGCGAAGGAGGGCGGAGATTGCAGGAGCAAGCTGCGAAGATGCGCTTAGAAAAGCTGATCCGCAAAGAAGAGGAAGTGGAATACTATAAACAGGTCCAGCAGCAAATTCAGGGAGCTACGACGAAGAAGGAAATTCGAGCGATCTTGGACGACGAGGAGTTCAAGGATGAGAACCAACTAAATAAGAAGATCATCGAGATGGAAAAGAGTATACGGAAGCAGAGAAACAAGGACGTTGGCGACTTGGAGGAGGAAGTTGTCGAAGAGCCCACATATCCACTCCTGGAGGTTCCAGACGCAGAACTGGACGAGGAAGGCATCAAGGCGAAGAGACAGCAAAAGCTACTCAAAGCGAACCACGATGCACGTGCGAGAGCAAAGGCCGAGAAGGAAGCGGAGAAAGCACGCCAGGCCGACCTGCAAAGACATGATGACTTGCGACGCGAGGCTGACCTCGACGGATGGGTAGAAGAGCGACGCGCTGCGCGTCTAGCTGTCATTCAGAAAATCAAGGAACGCGAGCGCTTAAAGGCCGAGCTTGGCAATCGCAAGTCTCTAGCCGCCCAACAACGAATGAAGCAGATCGCCAATCTGGCATCCGATCAGCCTACCAAGAAACGACGACGAGGTGGCAACGATGATGACGGATTCGGCGCTGACGACGACGACTGGATGGTCTATCGCGAGATTCAGGCCGGCAAGGAAGACGATGAGGAAGATGAAGAAGAGGACTACCAGGGCCAGCTGAAAGCCATCGAGACACAATTACTGGAGCACGATCCCGACTTCACAATTGAGAGTACACTGGAACAACAAAAGGACTGGACTAAGAGCTTAGTGCACGCTTTCACGCGAGGGCCTTACCCGTTCGATACGGAAAATGCCCGAGAAAGCGGCCAATTCCACCTCAACGTCGAACGGATCCGCGTACCGGAGGTCATCTTCCAACCCAGCATAGCAGGCGTCGATCAAGCTGGTATCGTGGAGATTGCAGAAGATATTCTGATGCAACGTCTGTCCTCACATTCTGCTCGCGACGACATCTTGAAAGATGTCTTCCTTACAGGAGGCTATACATTCTTCCAAGGGTTCGAAGAGCGGCTTCAAGATGAGCTGCGCGCTGTGCTACCCGCTGACGTGCTGCTGAAAGTTCGCAAAGCAAAGGACCCCTCACTTGATGCTTGGAAAGGTGCTGCGAAGTGGGCGAGCTCGAGCGAAAGTCGGAGCAGCTTCGTCTCTAAGGAGGAATGGGCGGAGAAGGGCGGGGACTATCTTCGAGAGCACAATCTGGGTAATGTGTTCACTTAGGCTGGCCCGGTGAAAAGTGGAGGAAACGTGTATTATTACTTTGATGATTGTAGCGATGGCGTTCGGTTCGGGTTGAGAAGAGTGGCATAGATGCTGATCAACATGGGCTGAGTGGTAAGCTTGCTAGAGGGCATGGGAAAGATTTTGAGTGAGCCAAGATGAGAGGACTTTCAAGCTCGTCGCGAGTCGAGCATAGTAGACAAAAGCATGATACCAGATGATTTCTGCAATCAAATGGCTTATGTGAATGCCAGTCGAAGCCTCTCTACGAGCTCGGACTTAGAGGAAGACCAGTTGTCGAAAGACACTCCACGCGCGCGAGTTGAGGAGAAGGGATGGAGGTGATGTTGATCCCGAGGAGTCAACTCCATTCTTCTGTGATCACGCGCTTGTGCACTGCGCCTGCTAGGAGTCGTTCGTCGTCTGTGGAGATCTCCCCTCTCTCCACCACTTCCAACCCACACTCACAACATCCCCTTCCCTCTCTGCTCCTTCCTCTCCTCCCATACCGTCTTCCCACTACAACTACAAACCGTCTTATCATTATCCCAAACCCCTGCCGACCTCGCAATAACCCCGACCAACGTATTCTCATCCTCCTTCTCCTCTTTCCCAAACTCCGCCCGACTTACAACCATACTCCTCCCAATCAACTCCCAAATCCTAACAGGCCGATCCACAAAACTACTCCCCATTCCATTCTTCCCCACCTCAATCGTCCCAAACACTCCTTTCACGTCTCTCCCTTTTCGATTCTCATCCTCTTTCGCTTTATTAAACCAATCCCACACACCCCCAACACTCCTCGGTCCTTGAGAAATATCCCCCGTCTCCCTCACACTAACATTATACCTCCCTTCCGCGACGCCTTTTAACGTCATATCCGCCAAAACCAACGCTTCCCCAACATCCCTCCCTTCTTTATCCTTCGGAATAACCTCCACCATCCTCACCAACCCCCTAACCTGCTCATTCAACTTAACGCTCTCAGCATGTGTTTCCAGAATACAAACCGCCGCACTTTCAGCTTTCCCGCTTCCTCGTAAAATTGCATCGCGGCCTGTAGCTTCAATCGCAGAGACAATAGCTGAGGGTGCGGCGTTGCCTGTTATGCTGACGATTTGATCTTTGAGAGATGCGGTGATGTTTTGGATTCCGGGGACGTTTTGTTGGAGGGCTGTGGTTATGTCGGAGATGCAGGAGTCGCAGGAGAGTGGGACGGCGAAGGTTGTTTCGAAGGTGGGGAGGGTTGGGGAGGAAGAGGAGGAGGGGTTTGACTCTGGAGCTGAGGTTGTCATGGTGGGCGATGCGGAGGAGTGGTGATCGTAAGAAACAGTGTGCGAGGAGCGACTGCGCTCAAGGAAAGTTGTCTGTTGTGTTTCGTGACGGAGACATTGGAGGGGTCGGAGCAGTGAGGTCAGATCGATTGGAAATCAATTGCCCCACCTTCCCAGGCAATACTCTCACGCCATGTCGAAGCATCGCGGACCAGTTACTCTCGTCTTCTCCGGCACAATTCAAAAGCACGATGAAACAGGACGTGAAGTGTGTAAGTAGAACGAGGAACCACGTCGTGCATGCAGATCATGAGCAGATTTATGCAGGAACCGATGATTGACCAGGGACTTTGATGGACAGCAGCATATAATCGCAACCGCTTTTCTCATTCTCATACGCTATCTGGATATCATAACTTCGTGACAATTTTTCCCACCTATCTCATGCAACCGGCGCCAAATCGCTCTTCGCGATACTGATACATCGTGGCCAATGACATCATTAAAAGGTCGCCGTTCTGTCGATGCCTCCACTCAAGTGTCAACGACTACGCTCTTGAAAGCACAGACATCGCGGTGTGATCGCAGCCTCTAAGAAGAACGTGGGCAGCTGGCACAAGCACACTTGCCTGGCTCGCAAGCGCACTTCTCGTCGGCGCCGCCGCAGTTGCACTTAGTCTTCTCGGTGCCTGGAACCTTCTCAAGCTCGGCCTCCTCTGCTGAAACAGCAGGCTTGCTGTCGTCTGGGTTCTTGCTGCAGCTGGAGCAAGCACACTCGCCCGGCTTGCAGGAGCACTTGCCAGCGGCACTACCGCAGTTGCATTCGGTGCGGCCCTCCTTGCCCTCGACTGGGTGGTTTGGTGCCTTGCCAGTCTTGAGAGCAGCAAGGTGCTTGGCCTCGTTGTGAACATCGAGTACCTGCTTGCTACCTTGGTCGTAGAAGGCGCGGACCTTTTGGCCGGTCGGGGTTCCGAGAGCCTTCTCGAAGTACGAGTTGAGACCTCTCCAGCCCTCATTGGCCTTGGCCGTGATGCCGTATTGGTTGTCGGTAGCCTGAGCCTTCTCCGTCACCTTGTACTTGGCATCGAAGTTCGTGAGGGCAGAGGTGAAACGCTGGGAGATGCCGTGTTGCTGGTCGAGGGCGAGAGCCTTCTGGATGACCTGATCGCTCAGGTTGTAGCCATGTGCCAACATCTCTGCTGCGACGCGAGCACGAGGCTTGTCCTCTTGTGCGAGGTCATCTTCTGAGGCACCTGCTGTCTTTCCACTGGCAGCCTGGTCGAGTGACTTGCCCGGGGTGACATGCACCTGCGATGGGCCGAGTTGTGTGTTGTCGAGGAGCAGGGCTGTCTTTGCTGCCGTCTCTTTCTCGAATGTGACTGTGGCGGACTGCGACGACGATGCTTCGTTGGACTCTGGGGTCACGGAGATGGATTGAATCTTGCCGCTGGGTCGGAGGTCAGTGGTCGTGTTCCCAGTACCGTGAGAGGCTGGCGTAAAACTTACCAAAAGCTGAAGAAGTCGCGGACCTCCTTCTCGCTGGTCTGACCGCTGATACCCTGGACGTGGACGGTGTTCGACATGATGGGTGGTCGTGGGTTGTGTTGTTTGCGGAAGTGGAAGATGAGTTTCGAGTCTGCAGAGGATGTATTGTTGAGGGTTTGTGGAAGGCGGTGTGGTATGGAAGAAGGAGCGTTATATGCTGCTCCCAGACACGAGGCCTTTTTGCGCGGTCAATGTTGGCAACGCACAAACCGCGCAACCCTATTGAGCAGCTACCACGTCATGGGTGGAGGGAGGGGCAAATCACCCGGGCCCAGCACGCAGCCACAGGAAAGACTGCGCCACGCCGTCGTCTTCTGCACTCTTCACGCTCCATCTACACCTTTCCATCGTCCACGCGAGAGCGACGAGTCGTATCGCTCGCACTGTATCGTTTACGCTTAGGCAACGGCTTTCTTCACACTTTCACATGCCATCAACACTTCGCCGAGAGCAGCGTCAGAGCATGCGCCACCATCTCCAAGTTTATGATTGGGCGTGTATCAGGGCTACCATGCCTATCAGACCACAAGCGGAGCGCGGCCAGAAGCCTGATGCGTTGTCCAAAGCAGTGCATAAATTCCAGAATGCTAGCTATGTTTTCGCGCGTTGCAAAAGTCAAAGGGGTATCTATACCACGAAATCGCACATCCAGCTGCCTCCTACAAGTAGTACACTGTTCCCTGCTGGCCATCTCCGAACCGGACACGCCTCAAAGCGCCAAGATGGGCGACCGCTGCAGACTTCCAGCAGCTGTATCATCGTCATAGATGAGAATTGATTTGCATGGGTGAGTGACCATATTCACGACCTAGAAGGCTGCAAAGTCGTTGGCACTTCGCCTGCAGCCTGCGTCGCATAGCCCAGCTCATGCCGCCGTCCCGTGTCTTCCAGTTCACCTGTCTCATGACCAGTAGCCACCTTTCCATGATACGAATCAACATACGTCCCTTGAAGCTCAGGCTTCTCTTGCGAAAGCAATCTTCTACTCGGGTCCGATCCATCAAGCTCAGCCTTCGCATAAGTGACAGCACTGTTGTGATTCTTGACGTCCATTAACTCAGCAGCATGGCGATCGCCTTCATATCCTGCAGCTGGCAATATCGCTCCCGAGTCGTACTTCGTCTGACGTAGCGCCTCTCGTCTTCGTTTCCTTCGTCTGAGGCAGAAAAGTATCCCAGCGACAAGCCCCAGTAGCACCACGACCGGAACGGCCACTCCGACTGCAATCTTTGTGGTATTGCCACTCCGGCCAGTTCCGCCCTGAGGCAGACCATCATGCACCAACAGCACCGCAGGCGTCGTATATGCCACCATCGTTGTCCCGGTCCTCGTCGTTGTCCCTGTAGTCGGTTCGGGAGTGGTATTTGTGTGATTGAACGTCCGACTCTCTGACCTACAGCCCTGCAATCTCGTTGAAGTCTCCACGCGCGAGTAACATTGCACCAGGCCGCCCATCGTCCAAGCGTTCGGGCAACAAACGACTTGTGTACCCGGAACATCAATTAGCGCTAGAGGTTTCTGCCCTTCATCCCATATGCCCATACTCGTCGGCGCAGGACCCGTCAGCGTTGTCGCAGCTTGCCAGCCTGCGGGGCAGGAATAGCCTGGGGAGTAATAGAATTTCTGATCGCCTGGGAGGAAGTTGTTATCCCCGCCCGCAATAGCGGCGGGGTTCGGTGCTGTGTATGAAGGATAGCATTCTGAACGGGGAAGATCTGCCGTTCTAGTCCAGTCGCAGTGCTGGCCCCATGCCCCACGAGCTTGAACGAACAGGTTGGTGGAGACTGGTGTGTTGCAGCTTGCGGGCGGAGTGAAGACTGTGGTGAGAGGACCTAGATTGCTCCAGGTTGCGGTGTAGGAGACGGTGGACTGCGGGAGGTTGCGATAAGTGAACACAGCGGTGTACGCGCTTAGTGTGCTTGAGGCCATTGTTACGGTGGCATGAGGGAGATGAGAAACGTTTCGCGCCCGCCTGCGCGCGATCTGGGTGCGCGAGGTCGTGAGATATTGATTGCGATCAGAGAGGGCATCGCGCCGCGAACAGCATCCCCAAGATGGATGGCGATGCAGCCATCCTGGGCTTGGAGCAGGAGGGGCTGTGTGCGAGCCGTTCGCAGGACGGCGTGTTCGTCCAATAGTAGGACGCACTGGTGCGAGGCGGAGCTTCGAGGCGTTCTTGGAAAAAGTGAAATGTTGATCTGCCAATGTGGCTTGAGAAGGATCACGACTCGCGAATGCGAGCAACGAGTTCAGGATGTTACCGTGTGTTCGCGCACAGGCGTGGACGCTGCACGCGCCCAAAATATGCTACCGCGCTGCTTCATGGCAGTCCATTTGGCCACGGCTTATCCCTCGAACCAGCAGCCCAATTGTCGTGCAGACCATCCTCATATCGAATCTTGGTCTCGCTCAAATCGACACCGTCTTGCGGCTGGTCAACAGTAGCTAGATTCACCGAGAAGAAGTCATGGCGTTGGCCTTCCCATTCATAATAGCCTTCCTGCCAGACATGAGTGCCGCAGTCTCTGCAGAAGTATTTCGCGCCCGTCTTGGCCTTAGGCGCATAGCTGCCCAGAGCCGCATCTTCTTTGGAATCGGGACTGATCAGGTGGAAATCCTTTGACAGATTCTTGAGACCGTGCCCAGTGAGTCCCAGTTTTCTGCAAGACGGCTGAGCATCAGTTCCTTGTTTGGCGGCCGATATACTTACTGGCAGAACGTGCAATTGCAGCGATTTGCGCTCAGAGGAAGTGAAGTTGCATCGAAGGTGTACTTGATGAAGCCGCAGTGGCAGCTTCCTTTGATGGTCTTCTTTTCCGGACTCATTTCGTCGTCCTGCTTTTGCTGCTTCGAAGTCTGCTCAGTGTCTTCCTCAGCGGCGCGCTTCTTGCTATCGCTATCGCTTCCCATGACTGCAGGTGTGAATCCGATCAAGTGAAGGTGGAATGTGCTGTCTCCAAAACATGAGGGCAACGCCATATACTTATGCTTCTCTCGCAGCACTGAAACAGCTTGGCCAGCTTCAGCTTCTAGGCAGCTGTGCCAATGGCTCGCCTCTTTCCGCGCCACACCTCTCCATTCTTGGACCTGCCGCTGAGGAGTCGTGCTACACGCTAGGTGCGAAAGCGAGGCTCACGTCTCGTCCCTTGCGATGGGGCATCTCGATCTGCCGAAACGCGTCCGGTCGCGCGCGTGGTGGTACGTGGTTGATAGTTCGAAGGATTCTGGTCAGCCAACGGCTACAGTCGTCGCTCTGATGGAGATGCAATCGCTTGGTCTTGCAATGTGTTGCTGCAACCGTGACTGAATTCACGCTGCGAGACGAGACTGCTAACGTGTTTGATAAGCGAGTGAGCCAGATAGGCTAGTGAGCCAGTTCCATCTCGTTTTTAACACTACCATCAAAACGCGTCCATTATTCCACCACCTT